>JAVYIG010004912.1:0-148861 GCA_035222895.1 Strongylocentrotus droebachiensis
TACAAGGTCATAGTATATATTGAGTAAGGGCACCCACGATACATATTATGACAGATAAGTTGGCACATAATAGGCTGACGATCAATAGGGCACATAGTAGGTTTATATTCCATTTAGGTCAATGATTAGGAATTGATAGTATCTTGGTAGCCCCTATAATTTAATGTCAACTCATTCCAGAACTTTGACTTGTGCGGGTGTTGTTTGTCTGTTTTTTGTTTAGGGGTTTATAATTTATGTGTTTTTGTTTCCAATGAGCCTCCTAACGGGGGGGGGGGGGGGGGGGAGGTATATTATGTTGGGTATTAAGTCCATTTTATATGCGGCGATGCTTTGCGAGGGTAAAAAAAAAATAGGCTAGCACAATGATAGTGATAATATATTCCATCGAAATTTGCATTAAATATTTTAAATACCTTCAAAGATAACCGAGGTTGTTCAACAGGATGGGGCAACAATTCCTATTCCTTTGCTGAAATAGGCCTACACCCTTATCAACTGGATTATATGATAATGATAATAACAATGAATATTTTACATTTATATAGAGCATTACGTGAATACTACACAATGCACTTTACATTTCGACATTTTGATATATTGCTCTTTGTCAGACATGCACGGTTATAAATGCTGAGCAGAACGAGAATTTCCATCGGGTGATATTGAATTGGTGCATTATTTAATTAGCTCGAAGTCTATACCATTCACTCAAGCCGTTGCTTGGAAACCACAAGCTAAACTCGTAGCATAGTCTCAATCCTGAACGTTTGTTTAGTTTATGATAGAAAAGCTCCTCCGGTGCCATCTATCAGGGGACCTATTATAAAATTAAAAATCAGGAACGCTGAGAATCAAAGTCTATAATTAGCGCATTATCAGTATCACTCTAACTTTATCAAACATATTATCAATAATCTGGCTTCCATACTATGTCATTGATGGTCTTGATCATTCCAGTATATTAAAGCAGATACAGTAAATTTCCAAATTAAACGAAATAGCCAGAGTAGGGGGAGTCAACATTGACTTGGTAAAGAGGCTCCACGATATTTTTTATTAATAAGTCCTTCAGCCTGCAAGCCAGGCTAGTTAAACAATGTAATCAACCTCTGTAAACTTGACATGGCACACCATGGAAATCATTTATTTTTCTCATTCCAAATTTTCAGGCAAAATTTATTAGCGATAAATTTTAGCATACACAGATGAAAAGTTTCAACGTCAGTCTCTCTCGCTCTCTTTCTTTCTCTCTCTCTCTCTCTCTCTCTCTCTTTCGCTCTCTCTCTCCCCCGGTCATTCTTGGCATTGGGATCTCCTTATGAACTTGAATTTTTTTACCCAGAGTTATTAAACTTGTACCTTCGAGTCGTTTGTTTCAATACATTGTCGAAAGGGATCACACTCGGCATGCACAGAAAAATAAACTGTCTGCGGGCACGCCACCTATAACTGTTTACGAGGAGGTTGCCTAGCAACCATAGAGGCTCGGTGGTCTCGGCTGAAGCTTGAGCAGACCAAAGCTACATAGAAATAGAGGTGTGAGCTTAAAAGCCTGTGACAAAGAAGGATTTGCATTGCCTCAAAATACGATGATAGAATCGAATTTATTTATAGCAGAATGTATATTACGGATACTCAACATGTTCAGAGAAGGATAGAGGCCTACACATACCTTATGTATGGATGATACTTGTTTGCATTTTCTATGGCACTGCCCCTACCCATTGCCCTCACTTTCCTGATACTTCAACCCTTGAGGCACAACATGTATGTAACAGTGTTTATATGCATTATGTGTAAATTACACTATATCTTTATAATATGTACACACACACACACACGCGCACACACACACACACACACACACACACACACACACACACACACACACACACACACACGGGGCGACTCCCCCCCCCGCCGCACTGGAGATTAAAAAAAAAAAAAAAATAAATATATATATAAAAGTGCGAGAATTCTCAACTCTGACATGACAACGGTTGTTCCAGAATATGTAGGCGTGAAGAAAATGGTCTAGGAACGTGAGACGTAGCTCGTAATAAAATTGTAAAGTACAGCCGCTACGTCTCACGTTCCTAGACCATTTTCTTCTTCACGCCTATATATATATATATATATATATATATATTTTTTTTTTTTTTTGGGGGGGGGGGGGGGGGGTCGCTTTTTCACTCAATCAAAATACATACCACCTTCCGTCCGGGTAATACGCCCTGTTTATCTTTTTGGAAACGCCACTGAAAAGTGGGTGGGGAGGGATCATTGTTTTAAGGGTTTAAGAAGATGGAAAATTGACTCTTTTTTAAACCATGAATGTGTGTCTTCTCGTATTATTGTTGTTGTTGTTGTTTTTTGTCTTTGTTAGTGTTGAAACTTTGTATCCTAATATATATTACTTGCGCTGACAATGCGTGGGATTATCATTTATATAGGCGCAGGATAATATCAGGAAGATACTTTAGTTTATTTATTTATTTTGTTTTTTTTATACAGGATAGTCTCTTCAGTAAATATAAACTGCTTTGTAATTGTATGAGAGCCCTATACAACCTTTAATGATTCTCTCTCTCTCTCTCTCTCTCTTTCTCTCTCTCTCTTTAGTTTCATCGTTTACATAACTTGTCCTAAGACCGAAAGAACAAAATGTCTGACGGCCAGCTTCAAGAAGTCTTCAAGTCTTTCTGCGCCTTCGGTGCTGGGAGCAAGGATGCCGCACCTGTCATGGATAACTCCAAGTGGGGCAAGATGTTCAGAGACCTTAAGCTTTACGACAAGAAATTCACAAGCACCGATACAGACATCATCTTTAACAGGTATGGATCATGCAAGGGGGGGGGGGGGGGAGGGGTGATGTAACACAATAGGCCATTTTCGTAATGTAACCAAATTTAATGCATAAGTCTTTGTGAAGTGCCTCAATACAAATTATTTCATTCACCTGATAAGAATAATAGTATTTCAATAGACAGAATCCGAACTGCATACATTAGTTGTTGCCAGGTTGGACAAACATTATGGCTTGACCTACCTAGCAACACTTAATATATGCAGTTGCATTTTGCCTATTGAAATACTATTATTCCTATCAGGTGAATGAAATAATTTGTATTGAGGCACTTCACAAACACTTATGCATTAAATTTGGTTACATTACGAAAATGGCCTATTGAGGGTAGACATATATTTTTTCTGTGGAAAAAACCAACCTTGTCAAGTCAGTGCTAATACAGTGTCTGTCTCTCTGTATACAAGTCATAAGACATGCCATATCATTAAGGGGGGCGGCTGTGCCCTCTTGAATTCACAACTTGGGGGCATGTTGGCTTAGCCTAGTGGTGTATCCAAATATTGATTTAAAAGGAATGTATCCCCATTGCATTTTTCCCCCAGACATGATAAAATTTGGCATGGATCAAAATAATTATAGGCTACCATAAAATAATTACGTGTATAAAACCCTACACCCTTAATCATATACACTGTCGCTCATAAAGTTGGAATATTTTAGTTTTACCCCGATTTATGGAATTATTTTAAAAATAATTTAAAAATAATAGATCAAGATAATAGTATACAGTCTCAGATGTTATTTAATAATAATTTGCCAATGTGTGTTTTGCGGGACTGCTAAAGCATGTGTTTGCTACTATGCTTATCAACTAGGGGACCTATGCCCTCAAGTCATAAATGACAGTAATGAGGATTAATGCCCCACAAAAGGGCACTAATATAGCACATCGACACGGTTTTGATCCCGGGGCCTCACAGTTACGAGGCAATTGCTTTGTCACTGAACCATGACTGTACGCAGCGGGGGCTAGGGTAGGGGGCAGTTTCCATTAATAAAATAAAAAACAGAAAATGCAATAAATTTTCAATAATTTATTGCATTTTACCCCGGTCCCCAACATAAAAAAAATCCTCTGGACGGCCATGCATTATGGCTCAAGGCATGGGCACACAGAAGATTTTGTTATGTTGGGAACCGGGGTAAATGCAATAAATTATTGAAAATTTATTGCATTTTCTGTTTTTTATTTTATTTATGGAAAGTGCCCCCTACCCTAGCCCCCGCTGCGTACAGTCATGGTTCAGTGACAAAGCAATGACCTCGTAACTGTGAGGCCCCAGGATCAAAACCGTGTCGAAGTGCTATATTAGTGCCCTTTTGTGGGGCATTAATCCTCATTACTGTCATTTATGACTTAAGGGCGTATGTCCCCTAGTTGATAAGCATAGTAGCATACACATGCTTTAGCAGTCACGCAAAACACACATTGGCAAATTTTTATTCCATAAAATCTGAGAATGTATACTATTATCTAGATCTATTATTTTTACATTATTTTAAAATAATTCCATAAATTGGGGTAAAACAAAAATATTCCACCTTATGAGCGACAGTGTATGATGAAGATATTGATAATGATGATGATTATGATGAAAATGATGATAATAAAGATGATGATAATAATACCGGTAATCATAAGAATAGTAATGATACGACTACTACTACCACCACCACTACTACTACCACTCTTTTAATTAAAAACAAAAAAGGTGACCTTACCCCCCCCCAACGGAACAAAATGTCAAATTTTCAAATTTCGAGACCAAAAAAAAAAAAAGTGTCCGCTTACCCCCCCCCCCCCCCCCCCCCCCCCCACTGAGCGACTTTTTGGACGGCGCGATTTCCAAATTTTCGGGAGCAAAATAATAAAGCTGAGTCGTTGCGAAATTTTGGGTCCGATTTTAAAACCCCCCCCTTGAAAAAATCCTGCGTACGCCACTGCTACCACTATTACTACTACTACTACTACTACTACTACTACTACTACTACTACTATTACTATTACTACTGCTACTACTACCACTACTACTACTACTGCTACTACTACTACTGCTACTACTACTACTACTACTACTACTACTACTACTACTCCTACTACTACTACTACTACTACTACTACAACTATTACTACTACTACTACTACTACTACTACTTCTACTACTGCTACTACCACTCCTACCACTACTATTACTACTACTACTACTGCTACTGCTTATAATTAACAATAATAAGATGATTATATTCTTATCTTTCCCTCATCCCCTTAGACCTGAGGTCAAATCTAAGACTGATCGTAAGATCAACTTTGCCCAGTTTAAAAAGGCCCTGGCATTATGTGCCGAGAAGAAGTACGGGAGCAAAGACGACGTCCAAAAGCTGATTGAGAAGATCTGCGCAGGCAAAGGACCTGGTACATCGGTAAGCACTTTTTTGCTAAAAAGGGGGTGTCGCAAATTTTTTTGAATAGGGGGGGGGGGGGCGGGGTTGGAGATGTTGGAACAAATTTGATGACTAGTTTCCAATAGTTTTTTTTTTTTTTTTTTTGGGGGGGGGGGGGTTATCTTACATAATGGTTTAGTGACATTTTCTATGAGTATTATTTTGTCAAAGATCGAGGTTCAGAGTTAGGGCTGCTAGTTGATTGTAGGTTAGTTTTAAGTTTCCACTTTATATATATGTGTGTATTTGTAGGGCTTGTATGGTTTTTTGTTCGTTTCTGTTGTTATACGAGTTTTCTTTGGGGCAAAATAAGTTTATGTAATTTCAAATCTTTATTATGTTCATCACAATTTGTTTAATTATTTTGGGGGAGATATCTCGACAAACTCATTTATTTGGGTTTTTATAACTTCCCTTTTTCCATTATTGTTTAATATTTTAATGTACTTATGTATATTCTAGTGAACGATTTTGCATGTTATTAACAGTTTTGTTTGTAATGTGATTTTTATGGAAAGGAATAAACTTAATTGAACCTAATTGAATTGAAGTTTAGGGTTAGGGTTTAGTGTGATGACGAGATTGTCGAGAAAAAAAATCCAACAGCAGACACTTTTTGGGGGAGTGGGGCGATCATACGCATGCTTCTTCAACATTTTCTAAGGGCTTTATTCGTCGAAGATGGTGATTTAGGACTAGGGTTATAAGTTATTGAATTTTAAGTTAAGTTTAGGTTTAGGTTCAGATTTGGTGTTAGGATTAGAGTTGGGTTGGTTTAGGGCTGGGGTTAAGTGTTTATCCGGGGTTGAAGATGGGAATTGGGTTAGTATGAATAATTGACCGCGGGTCAGTCATTTGTCGCCTGAAAATATGTGCCATTGAAAAATTAGGATTTGCCGAGTGGGCATCACACACTAAAAATGAATGGGGGAAGGCCTATTTTGCTGACTCGTTTGCCGACATTTTTTTTTGAACAGCTTTTAAAAAGAAAGAAAATGATTTTAAGAAACAAAGATGTTTATGAAAACAGAATGAAGCAACAAATATCCAAATTTTCAATATTGTTTCATTGATACAGGGTGCTACAAAAGCGTCGAAAGCCGGAGGAGTCGATCGGCTAACCGATTCTTCCAAATATACAGGTTCTCATAAGGAGCGTTTCGATGAGAGTGGCAAAGGCAAGGGCCTTGACGGAAGGAAGGACTTCGACGCAAAGGCTGCAGAGGGCTACGTCGGTGGTTACAAAGGCAAAGATACATACGAAAAAAAATAGATTATAGAAATAATTCACCTTTTTTTCTCTCTCTCTTTTCATTTCGTGATGTGTGAGAGACATCCATTTCATTGTTTGGTGTTATTTGAAAGTTTCATATTGATGAATAGTTATGTTAGTGGTTATAAAGTACAAGGTACACACGACAAGAAGTATAGATGATAAAAATAATCCACCTGTTGTTTTTTCCTCTCTTTTTATTCCTTGATGCTTGAGAGAGAGTTATTTCATGTTCTGTGAAAGAGAAAAAAAGAAAAAGATACGACAAGAAGTAGATAATAAAAATAAGGTTTTTAAATTCTTTTTTTTTTTTTAATTTCTAGCTGTTTGAAAACAACTATTTGATTGTTTTGCGTGTTTTTCG
Organism: Strongylocentrotus droebachiensis; assembly: GCA_035222895.1. NCBI lineage: Eukaryota > Metazoa > Echinodermata > Echinoidea > Camarodonta > Strongylocentrotidae > Strongylocentrotus > Strongylocentrotus droebachiensis. The sequence continues at coordinate 6,952 of JAVYIG010004912.1, forward strand.
GTTGTTGAAGGTTTCATGTTACTAACTAATCGTACATGTGTGTCTTGTTCATGTCAGATTGATATGAAATCAGCAACAACACAACAAACAAATAAACAAAAACAAGAAAAATGAAAACAATTTTTATTCGAAAGAAAAAAAGTTACTGCCTTAAAATGAACAAGACAGGATTTTTACAGGAAAATGCTGAAAAGAACCACAGTGGCCTATGCAGTATGAAGGGGATACGACGTATGCCCCCTCCCGAAGGCCCCAAACAAAAATTAATACATCTTTCAGGGAACCTTCGGCTTATTGGGATTGCCCAGTATCCAGACATATTCCATCCCGGGCCGGGGAGGAAACCGCCCACTTCTTTTCACTTTTTTTTAAATACATGCCACTGCTAAATTATTTTAAAAATCATCATCATTTGTTTTTAATAACTACGTCAGTCTCAAAATCACACCAAAGCTGAATTATTGGTACACATGACAATGAATAAACATTACTTGTTGCAATATTTAATAGATACAAAGATACTCTCCATCCCTCTATTAATTACAAAATAAATAGTATTAAACTAGGCTTATATGTGCTGTATTACGATGTTTTATTACGGCTGTCCATCTCAGCATTATATTGGGCCTATACCAAATATACTTCCACATGTGTGTAGCAAATCAATGAATCATCTTCTGCCCTGATCTTCTGAAACATACTCTTTGAAAAATATTAACATTTCAACTTTTCGCTTTCAAGACAACAATCTGTGTATTATTGTTATTTTTTATAACATAGTTGGTTTGTACCAATTAAAGGTATATATATGTGAAATCGTAGATTGCAGAATATGATATGGTGTAACAACATGACGTATAATCATCTTGGATTGCAGATATATAGTGCACCAAAATGCGATCACATTCATATTTCGGGTATTTTTATGCAAAAGAGCTTAGGTTTTTGACATTGTCACTACATAATCTGTATGTATTATATACTGTAAGTTGGTAAAGGTTTTAATCATCAGCATTAGCTGTTATGTTCATAGATGCAGTTAAAATCTACAGAAACTTCTTATTTTATGTAAAATATAAAACATAAGATGGCTCAACGCAAGAAAATCAAATAGAAAGAGCCTAAGCACAAAATAAGACAAATAAGTCAAGTTCTTTTTTCAAACGCACTTATCGTAAACTTTAGAAGTATTTCTATACTTGTCATCATCTTTCAACACCTAGATGCCTATTAGTAATTAAAAAGTACAGTGCTTATTAATATATATATATAACTTTGTAAGAGGCTGAAAGGACAAAGCAGCATAATAATATTCTTAGCAGGAAGAACAAACGAAAATAATAATAATAGAATGACATCATGATAAAGAAAATGTAATTATAATTTGTTTCAGTTCATATTATGATGTTTACGGCATATGTTGTACGAAAGAAATAGGAAATTTGCCTCATATCTTTGGTCATCAGAACTGATGTTACGTTGCGTCTAAAATTTGAAGCTCCCCGAAGAACATGAAGAAAACAAAAATATTTTTCTAACCAAGCGAATTTCGTATCGATTTCGATTGACACTTTCCATATATCATGCCAAATTTCATCTAGTCTTTCGTAGCTTTTTCTTACTTCCATTTGCTCATGAAGGTGTTTTATACGATATGTGTATTTTAGTGTCACTATAGTTGTGTATGTGCGTGCGTGTTTAAAAAAAATTGCATGTTGCTATATAGGTTAAATCTGAAATTATGATAATTATTATAAAAGACATTCCTATGCTAGATTATAATCTTTAATAAATATATGTATCACTACGAATTTGATTTTATGTTGCCTCGTTTAATTCATCTTTGATTGCCACAGTCATGCAATGAACGAAGAATGATGAGAAAAGGAATAGGAGGGAGGGAGAGGGAGAGGGAGAGAGAGAGAGAGAGAGAGAGAGGGGGGGGGGGGTACAGTTGTTGGTCCACCGAAGGCTATGATTCTAACATCGTCCTGAAAAAAAGAGCAATCAATATACCGCATCAGCTATAAACAAGGATTTCTTGTAAACCTGAATTCGTATAAAAATCAAATTAAATACGGTATAACTATCAAGAAAACAAAATATTGCTATATGCACGACGATTACGCACAATTCTTGGATCGCGCACCGGCAATTATTTCCTCCTCTGCCTCCAATTAAACAGTCTGCCACTCTATCAATTACCCACTTTCCCTGTAAATGATATAATCAGTCAGGCGATCATCGGCGCGTACCTGTAATAAATAAACACTCCCGCGAACTGACAGTGCTGTTGCTATGGCTACGCCGTACGGACAGGTGTCTGTCACTTGTGCGCATGCGTCGTACCATTGACTAATTGCTTAGCGACATAACCAGCGTGTGTATGCGTGTTATTTGTTATGACCCGTGCACAATCGCCTGCATAATCGCCTGCATATTATTTAGAGGTCATTTCGGCATATTGAACTCAACTCCACGCACAACATAGGAAGAAACGCTGAAAATAATAGATTTTCGTATTATTTCTGTACAAGTAACCAGGACAGGGAGGTCATCTTCTACTTCTTGTAGATTTTATTCGGAATATCTGTTTCATTATCAACGCAATATGCACAAATCGTACCAGTCTATTTTGCCGAGCCACAACCGACTGCTACAGCAGAGGTGGGATCAGAAATATTACGATGAACACAGACAGAAGGTATGTATTAATGCATGTACTATGTAGTCAAAATAGTAAGCAAAATGGGCAAAACAAAATGATAGGTTGTATTATTTTTAGAAAATTGTGCTGGTTATTCTTCAAGGCATTTATTGAATAACCTATTGTCTGTGAATGATGGAAACTACAAATAATATATGGAATGAAATTTTAATACAATTTGTACATGCATGTCTTGGATAAAATATAAATATTTTTGAAAATAATGACTGATAATGAAAAGATGATACATTATTTTCCAGAAGTAAGCCACAGATGTCAAATGAAGTTTATTGGAACATATAAATATACCATTTCTATAAGTTAATTAGCTTATTTTGTAAATATAACTTTGTAATATTTGTGATTGCATAAATTCTTAATCACAGTGCACAGTATAAAAATTAGAGAAGTTGTTGCAGTAGGCCGAAAAGTCAGTCTATTTTGTTTGAATGAATGTAGTGAATTCATGAACCAATTTTAGAATTGATGTAGATCTATTTCAAACGTACTGATTCTCTTTTTGTCATTTTTCCAGGTTAAAGAAGCCAGACCAATGGTCGACACCAAACCACCAACAACATATGTCCATCTTCATCTTAAACTCAAGAAATTACAGGTAAGAGAACAAGGTACTATCTTTCAGAATATAAAGCTGGAATAATAATTCTTCTACATGGCCATCCATCTTCTACATTACATACAACAACTGCAAATGCAACCTAAAACAAAATACTACAATGTAATACTACAATCATATAGAGTGATGTGTAGATGAGAACTAATTATATGCAAGAAAAATATCAAGATATTTTTGGCATCCAGAACTAAAAATTATTTTGATCCCGATGAATAAGTCAACTGTCCCTGTTCTTCAACAACTGCATAAAGCCTTTCATACAGAGCATCATTTATCTTTTTGGTTATATACCAGGGGCAAATGTGTTTTGTAAAATGATTAAATCTAGTTCAAAGATATGATTTCCAAGGTATGATATTATCAATTAAGTTGCTTGGCTTCTAAGATTTTAAGAAGGAACATGGAATGATTATAACACATTGATTATCATAACCTTAACAATGAATAACAATAGCAGTTCACTCATTCAAATCAAACATGGAAGAAAAGAAATGAATTATGGAAGCAAATATTTGATTGTTTTTATCTGACATTAACATTAGATACATCTAAAAAAATGCCTTTCTCTATACATGTGACAACATGAAACCCTACAGCATTTAACTCACACAAAAACGATGCAAAGGGGGATTAAGTTTGTTATATGTAACCCCCATTTCATTTCAAGGCAAATCAAGCTGGATACTTATTAACTTTCATTTTCTTTTGTTTTACAGTTGGAGGAGGAGCGTTTAGCTGTGATTGAGAGAGATAACAGAATCCTACTGGAGAAGATGTCTGTCATCATGAGAACGAGAGGAAGAGTAGATAACAGGAATAATTACATTCATAGAAGGTAGATATTCACTAAAACGTTTATTTATTCAAAAAGAATCAGAATACTATATAACAAAAAATTGTATTGTATGGTATGTTCAGCTCTTCAGTATGTTCATCATTCATTTTGTAGAAATGTCATTTTTGTACGAGTTGGATACAGATTCAAGTAGCTTGAAGAAAAAATATCCTTCTAGACAAAAAATTCCTATTTAACTATAATCATGGATGACTGTGAAAATTATACTGCATCTTCTATATTTATATCAAATTTCGTGTAGTGCTTTCCTCAGTTATGCTTCATATGTTTTGTGTTTTCAAATTAATACATAAACTGTAAATTTATAAGAATCATGGGTATTAAACGCAACAAAGAGGTCACTTTTATCACGATCCAATGAACAACTTTGGTTAGAAACATGAATACTAATGTGGAAGTGTTTTTACCCCTCCCTCCCATGTAGTCTGAACCGTGAGAAGCGTCAACGAGAGCTGCTCCGGGTGACCAGGGAGAACCAGGAGATACTGAGAAGGATCCTGGCGAGGGAGCCAGAATACAACCATCTGGAGTGGGACAGACAGTGGGAGGAGAATGAGCAGTTCATGGATAACATTGCCAGGTACCCCAGGAACTGGTGGGAGCTGGAGCAGGAGGAGATACAGAAGCGCAAGGAGGAGCAGAGAGAGGTCAGTTTACTTGCATCTCTACTTCTTTAAAGCCCCGCTGTACTATGTATAACTACTTTTGCCCTCTATAGGGCAAGCAATGCCTAATTGGTGACCGCTGGTACCCCATGATCCCCTTTTTCTTATGTTATTTGAGAGCTGATTTGATAAGATAACCACTTGTCAGTGACCTTGCAGGGAGGTCTAAGTCAATTTCCATAGTTTTAGGCTCTGAAATCTAATGATCTCATTTATTCTATAAATTGTGTTATAAGAGTAACCTGGTGTTAATTGCCCATATTTGTTCATCTCTACAGTAGACAAAATTTACCTGTTTCTTAATAAATAATTGAGCATGAAAATATTCATAAAAATTACCACACTTCTCTTTTGCAGATGAAAAAGAAAGAAAAATCAGATTTGGATGAGGAGGAGAATCCTAGGAAGAAGCCAGTGAAGAAGCAAACGGAGGAGGAGGATGAGGAGGAGGAGGAGGATAAGGAGGAGGAAAAAGAAGAGGAAATCGCCCAAGAAGAACAAAACGATATACAAGAAGAGGAAAAAGAAGAGGAAAAAGAAGAGGAAAAAAAAGAGAAGGAACCAGAAGAGAAGGAACCAGAAGAGAAGGAAGCAGCGCTGATAGCAGAATGAAAGTCACCTTCAGAGCAATCAAGGTCACCTTCAGCAACCTGAAAGTCATTTTCAGAACCCTTGCAGTAACCTTCACTTATCTGTAAGAACGTTCTTATATCAGGCAGGAACTGATAATTTCTATTGTTATATTCTCCACCATTACAGTATGCCGACTATGCTTTTTGAAGGGAGAGTTCGCGAAGAAAGAAAGATGCTGTACGTTCCGAAAAGTGGCAGTGCCACAGAGTATTTTGGGATGTTATGGTCACAGCTTTCACAAGATAAATGTAGTGTGAGCTCTTGTACAAGTATAGAGCCAAAAGGGCATTGAATGTGTTTGGAATGATAAGACGACCTCATTTGTTGACAGCCAGAAAGGCTGTTAACTCATACAATTTTGCATAGAGTTTAAGTCCTTTTGGGCTGTCAACAGATAAAAAGCATTTTCAAAATGAATATCATATGAATATATTAGATGTGTGCTCTTGTATTATCTCTGATGTATTACTGTAGCTTTCAAAAATTGTCTGAACATTAGGTCTGGGGAAATATGTCCCAAATTCATAAAAGTGTAGAAAAGTGAATACATGCAGCAAATCGCGAAGAAAAACATTGGGTATTTTTCTGTAATGATGATTTTTGCAAGTAATCACACCTCCATCTATAATGGAAACATTGCCTGTCATAGCAGCAATATTTGGGATATAGAAATGATAGAGCAAATATTATCCCTTTGGAGTCTCGAGGGTGTTTACCCATGTACTTTAACCCAAAGTCAAGACATATCTGGCCCTGAACAGACAATATAATTAATAAGTTATGATTCACTCTATAAATAATGTAAGAGAAGGTAGATAGACTTCAGATAGAAATGTTCTTGAAATGTTTTACAATGTGATCAACACCATCAGGTAGCTATTTATGCAGAAAGTTTCTTCCAGCTTATTCCGTCGATATTCTTGTTTAAAACATGCATGCAAAAGTTTGTTCTGAAATCTGCCGTGATATCTGCTGTTCAGTGTCAGTCTATGAATTGTTGGTTAAATATATATTATACATACTTGGTTAATGGATAAAGAATATTGACTGTTTGGAGCTAGAATGGCATTGATAGAGTTTATGCTTTAATTTGTAGCTCCAAACAGATGATATATATAAAGAATGTAATCATTAGATTTGTTATCTATTTTGACCATAATTTTCTACTTACTTTCTTATGAAGCACACGAGGACCCCTCTTCATAAAACTTGTTATCAATAAGCAACCGATACAATTAATTGACAAATGTGCTTACAGCCAATCAATGCAATGATTGAGCTTATATTGAGTATTGTATGATCAGTGTTATTGTTGATAACAAGCTCCATGAAACAGGAGCTACCAGTATTTATATCATTTTATGTTTAATAATCAAACTACAATAGTTTGTTTTCATCATATGTTGGAGAAGGAAAGTCGATGGTGAATAATGGCGATTGTTGTTATCTTGAAATCTTCCCATTATGGCGAATATACTGTATTATGTGAACTATTGTCCAACATGCTGGGAAGGAACTTAGGCATACCTGGGACCTGTCATAAAAACACTTACAATTGATTCAAATTGATTACAAATTAATATCAATCATGTCTCTATACTGAAGAGATAGGGTTTTTGTTTATAAGTTTTTGATTGACTGGAGGACTTGCAATCGATCCGGATCAATTCGCAGCTCTTTATAAATGAAGACGGGCTAGATATCTTATTTTTTATAACCACAACAGGTTCATGGTTTATTTCTTCTTTTTGATATATTTTTACATTCTCATAATATGAATATTTAAATATTTTCATGGAGTATGAGTAAAAATACTATACGGTATACCTGATAGATGTAAGAAAGACTAGCCAATGTATGTACAAAACTTCTAAATAATTGCATTTTTCAGTGTAAAAGGTCGTCAAAATCTAATAAACTTTCTTTCCCTAAAATGACATACTTGGTACTATGTTATAAATGTTGTAGGACGGTACGAGAGCTATTGCTATTTTCATCCTACATTTAAAAAGGTGCAATGCTAAATATATCAGTTGTGAATTTGCTTATTAATATAATATACAATTTATGTGATATTTACTTTGTATATTTCAAAATCATGCATGTATGTTGCTATGTAAATATATTGGTCATGTGAAAAATTATGTATTCAAATCTTAAATATGCAAGCTTTTTATAATGTTGTAATCAATGTGAATTGAATAAATGCTATCACAAATATCTTACATAAATTGTTGTCATGCATGAATATTTTATGTTGGTTTTGTGTTGTTAATATATCTTTACCAATTTGTTCCCCTCTTTTTGCCTGCTTTGAATCTCTGTGTACCTTTTCACTCCTGATTACGAGATATATCTGCCTCTTTGTCTCAATTGAAGAGAATTTCTCATAATTTTTTTTTCTTCTTCCCTACCTTGATGCTCATCTTCAAATAACGTTAGTTTAATTTAATTTTAGATTTTATCTTTTACAATGCATCTCACAGGGCACTTTTGTATTTTATAAATTGTTGCAAAATCCTGCTTTTATCTCTCTCCCCGTCTCTAAAACCACTCTCTCTCTATCTATCTCTCACCTCTCCGGTTTCCTGTCCTTAAATTTTTTGCCATCAATGTCAATTGTGGTTCCAGCAAGAATTGGTTATTTTGACAACCTTTATAAACAAAAATGTTATTGAGTTCTAAACACAAGACGTGCTTCCTTAAAAACACTGCTGTGCATTGAACGATCTCTCCCAATTCCATCTCTCTCTGGATGCCTCTCTGTTTTCCTATACCTTTCTCTTCCATCTACCCTGATAAACCTCCTTTCTCTTTCCCTTTTCTAAATTTGTTTATTACCTCGGTCTCACTACTTTTGACAAAAAACACGTCATAAAATGAATTAAGAAACACACTTTACAGATTTATTGTGCTTACATCAACACAAACATAACACATAATGAAGGCAAAATTGATACATGGTAAACGTTAACAACACATCAGTATACTCTACCGACAAACAAACTATGCGATACCAAGTACATCAACAAAAATCCAATGTATTTAAAATTCTCCTGTCCTGCGAGCAACCGCCCCAAATCGTTCAAGTTTAATGTAATCAGAAAGGGGAGTGTTACATTTGAATCTGATAGGATTTTATTTTCTGAAATGCACAGCTTTAAAGGCAAGGTATTCTACTGACACTACTACCTCTTTTTGAAAATATATTCCACTGGGGTTGTAAATTTAGAGCTCTTTCACACATGTTCTAATGGAAATAATTCAGTGAACTGTTTGCCATTAATAAATAATTTTGTTTAAAGGTACTATGTCCCTTTTGCAGCCAACCTCAAATTCTGGAGAACTTTGCAGGAATTATGAATATGTCATGTATGTCCTATCTGTGAAATTTAAGCGTTAGTTAATTATGCAAGGAAACCTGTTTACTCGCTAGACTTCACTGTCAGACACTATTGAGTGACTGACTGGCTTTTTTGTCTTCTTTGGTAATAACATACATAAAATGAGCTGTAAAGGGCACATGAGCATTTGTCTACATCAATAACCCACTTCTTGTGATGGCCAAAATTAAACTGATTGAATCTGTGCGCAGCATAAAACGTATGACCATTCGGTACAATGGTCTGAAAATCAAGACTATTACTTATTGGCTTTATAGCTCCTAAGTCGATTTGACAACTAATAGTCGTTATTTTCCCACTTGAAGACATTTTCAAGCCCTAGCTTTTTTAGGGAAGCTCTAAATTAGTATTATCTTGCAATTGCCGTCGGAATTTAACCTTTTCATTTTTTTGGCCTGCAAATGGGACATAGTACCTTTAAAACTACATGTACTGTATAACCAGGAATTTTTGCAAATTTCGGAAGTGGTTCTGGGCCCCTGTTTCATAAAACTTGTTATCAATAGCAACTGCCACAGATCTATGACATATGTGCTCATAGCCAACCAAATGCAAGGATTTCAGTAGCTTGTATCAATTATCATGACTTGAGATTAATAACAAGTTTTGTGAAACAGAACCTACATGTAGATTTGCAAGTTTTATGCAATGAAATAATAAAATCTGACACAACTAAATTTTTGAAATTCAAGAGATTTTTGCCCTGAAAATGACCATCCTCAACAAATCATGAAAAGTTTTAAAGTTGCAAATTTTTCTGATTTTACAGTATATTCTTAGGATTCTTTGAGAGATCTTTGGTCATGTAGATACAAAAATCAGTTACATCTCTGCAACACACTCTGCAGATAGATACTAATTATATTTTAAACCAACAATGTAAAATACAAATCAATTGTAATCCTCATAATGGAATGTCAATGCAATACTTAAGAAACAAATACTGAGAATACATATCGTAACTATATACACATAAGTTCTACAACTCTTAAAAATGGCTAAAATAGTTTGCTCACTGTAAAAAACAAATGAATTGGCATTGGTAACAGTATAAAAATTGAATGATTTCGAGTAACAAAATATTAAAAAGTCATATCTCAATGTTAATAATAATACAAGAAAGGTTTCTTAAATAAACAAAGGTGAAAAAGTAACAAAACTGCAGCATTAAATGCTTTTGAATGCTTCACACACACTTTTGTTGTCAAGTAAAGGTGACAAACAATAATTCCACATCGTCAGATTATCATGGACATTAAGATTAGTACCAAAATGTTTCTCTTGCAAAAAAATAAAATTAAAAAGGAAAGAAAAATCCCCCCCCCCCTTTTAAAAAAAAAATATCTCTGATAAGAAAGTTGAAAACCTTGTGCATATTCTCTTATATACTGCATACATGACCGAACTGATAACAAGATGATTTGGGCTAATGTTGCTCAAGAGAGTCATCAGTACATAGGGTATTCGCTATGTGCTATTTGGGGAATGAATACAATTTGTAATATAAAAATTATCAAGATGATAAAAGTTCCATAGATATATACTCTCATTTTCAGGAGTCATTCTAGGGTTGCAAATTTTAAAAACACAAGAAAATGAGCTGGCAATATATGCGCAAACAAGGATTCTAGGTAGCCTTCTTATCATCAGGGAAAATAACAACCTGCGAAAATGTCTGGGCTCCTGCACTCTGTCGAATGTCCGTACGTGAAAATATTGGTTTCATACTGTATTCCTTTCACACTGAGTACATGGCCATAGGCAGGGCTCACAGGGAAAAAAATACACAGGGGCTCGGGCGAATTAGCCCCCGAAAGTCATAAAAAAGCCCTCCAAAATTGCATAGAGTTCAATGCAAAACAAAATAAAGAGTATTAACAGGAATCCCAAGTCCAAGTAAGGACCCCCCTCCCTTCCCAAAAGTTTGAGATTTTTTAGATATGTCTCATGCATACAGACTGTAAACAGTTCGATCCGGATCACCTTCCAAAGGAAGTTAGTGTGGAGTCATGCTAATATAACACATACTATGTATATAGGCTGAAGATATTTTAGTTGACTTGTAATATCTAGGCAATGGCAAAGGGGCATTAGCACCTTAACAAAATGGAATGATAACATAATAATGAAATACTCAATTCAATTTTAACTTAAAAATACTGACCCTTTCTTTTCATTCTAAAAAAAAAGGAGAATCACATCATTATATCGGTTTTACAGTGTTTGCTGCAACATAACTTCAGCAGATATAAAATACAATAAGACTAATGGGTCTTTGAAAGTTGCATAGGTTTCTTAAAATTGTTCATAAATAACATGGATTTAACACTTCTTATCAAAAGATCAACAACACTATAATACAATATATTAAAGCTGGAAGACTTACGGTGGCTTATAAATAGATCTTACCAACTTGGATGGTATAAATAACACACTTAAAACATGAAAGCAATGAGGCCTTGTTCATACTTGAACCTATAAACCGGCTAAAGGAACCACAGCAGAGGACAAAATGACAAAAGTGTTATGCATCTTTCTCATATCTTTATTTCTTACATTTGATTACATATATATATAAAACCCCACCTTCCATTTATTTTTATGCAAAATGGTTTTGGTTTTGCTTCAGCAATTTCTTTTTAGGAGGTGGTTCACTGCTTGAGGAGTGAACAAGGCTAAATGGCACAACTATGAAATCTCTGCTTCTTTCCCCTTGGTAACGTTTAGTGTCTACAGCCCAACTGATGGTGTTCAAGGTGTAAACAATTTACTTGTGTCCACACACACAAAATTCATTGTATAGCTAATCTGTTTCAGGATAGCCATACGATGAAATTATGCGTGTGTACGCTTACTAACTTTACGTCGTATAAAGAAACGTTGTATAACGAATCACAGAATGTTTTGTATGTGAACGTATAGTCGAACTAGAACGGTATAACTGGGCGGGGCTTAACGTGACCGCACACTCATGATTGGCCGGCTGTCATGTCAACCGATCTCGTCAAAATCAGTGTCTTTATACATTTCTTTATACGATGTTTCTTACCTTGTGTGTGTGGACGCCCTGTTCGCCATACAATGATTCTTCATACAACGTTTCTTTATAGAGTTTGGGGATAATTTTGTTTGTGTGTGGACACGCTGTTGAGCAGTATGTTGAGTGCCAAAAGTATGTTAACTCTCTATTAAAGTATTTAGTTAAGGACACATAGTAGTGGGCTCTCATGGGGAATTCGACACCATTCAGGTGTATACCTGACAACAGGTGTTGTCAATCACCAGGATTAGCCTCCGGTTTTATGATCAACAGCCCTTATGTAATGCCCTGCATTTCCCACCAATCGGCTGAAGATCCCTCAGCCGAGGCTTTCCGAGAGACTGAGGTTGTTTCTTGATGGGACTATGGGTTTGCTGTAGGCAAGACTTGTACACCCATCAATGGTATTTCAACCAAGTCTAGTGTCAGTGAATTATGACCCTTTAACTCTTATCGTGCCATAAAGAACACAGCCCAGAGCCACAGGGCTAATCCCCTTTGTGCCAAGCCACAAATCCCCCTGTGCCAAGTTTATTTTGAGATAATGTGATGGTGTGATCTACAGCGCTTGGGAAGCACTCAGCACAATACAATGGGCATGAACAATAACTGCCATTACGAATGCGAGCAAACATGCATGAAGCAGCTAAGTGGTAGCTCGCTCGCATGAATAAAGCAGCCAATCGATAGCGCGCTCGCTTGTACAAAGTACTATAACGGTAGTGTGCATGCATCCTTATGGCAGGATATGAGTTCATGCCCTTCTGGCTCTCAGCAGACAATACATTCTCACCTGTCTGTTTGTTAACCCTTTGCTGACGGGAACCTGGTGGTCCCTGTGTTAAGCTTATGGAACCTGGTGGTCCCTGTGTTAAGCTTATGGAACCTGGTGGTCCCTGTGTTAAGCTTATGGAACCTGGTGGTCCCTGTGTTAAGCTTATGGAACCTGGTGGTCCCTGTGTTAAGCTTATGGAACCTGGTGGTCCCTGTGTTAAGCTTATGGAACCTGGTGGTCCCTGTGTTAATCCTATGGAACCTGGTGGTCCCTGTGTTAAGCTTATGGAACCTGGTGGTCCCTGTGTTAAGCTTATGGAACCTGGTGGTCCCTGTGTTAAGCTTATGGAACCTGGTGGTCCCTGTGTTAAGCTTATGGAACCTGGTGGTCCCTGTGTTAAGCTTATGGAACCTGGTGGTCCCTGTGTTAATCCTATGGGACCTATAACATTCAGTAGTCAAGGGGTTAAGAGCGAGTTATCATAGTTCTTTGGTCTTGCTAGAAATAATCTCACAGAATAATCAATGTAACGGTACCAAAAAAAATACCAGTGGATGTCGAATGAATATTCATACTTCCACAAATCTCTGCAATATACCTGAATATCGATTTACTATTCTTTGGTTTTGTCTTGTTTCCAATGAATGACTGGCCTGGGAGAGAGGATGAGCGAGAAGCAGAAAGTAGAATTTCGACGATTGTTATTCTGCTGTGTTCCCATTTGTCTGGTCTGCATCACTGGAAGAGGGTTGGGGTCTCTTTCTGGAGTCGGAGGCTGTAGATAATAAAATAATAATAATAATATGGTCATTTATATAGCGCCGGTATCCGCCAGGTTCTGACGCTCATGGTGCTTTACACATATTACCCTGGTCGAGCTGCCAAAGATGAAAAGAAATTTAAGAGAAAGTTGAGTTCCTGTAAAGCAGAAGAATAAGTTTGTGATATTTTTCTCATTCTTTTACTCCCATGAGGAAATATCTCTTAAAATCGATTGCTTTTGAAATTACTTCATATTCAAATATAACTTAAAGATAGAGTTGAGTTCTGGTCATGCGATTGCACTGTGAAATAAACGGTGTGGAATCGATCAGAAAAGAATGATCATCTAGCATACAAGTATTGGTGTGTACTGCAAGGTTCTGGAATCATCAAAATGATAAGAAATTTGGCCCAGTCTTGGTTAAGTTAAAAGCACTGTACACAGAAATAAGTATATGGGACTACACGAACATGTGGCATAAAAATCGGGCAGATTTTTATGCTGTTGCATGTCATATCTAGAATATTAAAGCATTTGAAGAGCCATGCTTTTCAGGCAACATTTTTTCTTCCACATTTGCATAATAACGATGCCGTTCACACATTATTTTTCACCTCTTCCCAGAACTCAACCTTCTCTTTAAAGCATTTTGGTCTAGGGGGTGAGGTAAAGCAGACCCACACTACTCTATCTGGCATACCTCAAGTCCAACAGAAAATGTGTGCCTCTCTCCCACTGGCACTTGAATTACCCCTTTTGGAGATCAGAAAATGTTTAAGTCTTCTTGTACCCCCTTTAACTTTAAAGAAATTCTGGACCTTCCCCATGCATGATCTACACTCTAAGGCCCGAATTCACAAAGGAGGTTTACATTTAACCCATGGTTTAAACCTTCATTTACATAACCCATGGCTTAAAAGTGCGGTAACGCAAATTAAGCGTGTAATATTGGACCTCTTAACTGTGTTGCGCTTAATTTGCACTAATTGTAAACCATGGGTTAAGTGTAAACCTCCTTTGTGATTTCAGGCCATTGTGTATATAATCAGCTTGTTTTCCTACCAAATTGAGAGATTCTCCTTTGCAATGATGACATCGCTTGATCTCCTTGACCTCTTTGCAGAAAGGTCCCATCCGTTTCATCACCACTGTATAACATCAAAATAATGGAGAGAGAGAAACAAATATTGAAAAAAATGCATCATAGGAAAAATCAAACCTACCGCCTCCATAAGCATCACCTTCATCACCACCACCATCATCAAAACCATTACTGCCTCCACAACCATCATCAATACCACTAGTACCACCATAAAGCTGGTGATGCTAGTGGTGGTTGCAGTGATGATGGTCATGATGATGGTACCATCAAATACCACCTTCACCATCATAACCCTCTTCCTTCATCATCATCTATATTATCAATACCACCACCTGGAATCATAATTATCATCATTTTCATCAGTTTATCATCATCATCACCATCATCATCATCATCATCATCACCATCATCATCATCATCAGCATCACCATCACCATTACCACCATCACCATCACCATCATCACCATCACCATCACAATTATCATCTCCATCATCATCTTGTTATCACTTTTGACATCATCAATCTTACCACTTCCACTACCATCACCACCACCGCTATTAGTATATCAACAACCACCACCACCACCACCATCATCAACCACCACCACTACCACCATCATCAACCACCACCACCACCACCACCATCATCATCATCAACATCACCACCAATTAATTCTTGTTACCCATCTTCTTGATGAGACGAGCTGTCACCATTCTCTGCCGGTCCATCCAGCTCCTCCAACTTGAGCCTCTTACTGGACGGTCTAGGTGACCTCTCTGGTCTTGCGACCTGCTGGTTGAACTCACGTAATCGTTCAGACTAAATGGTCAAGAGAATAATATATTGATCTCAATCTTGAAGCAATGGGATGCCACGAAGTATCTGATTAGCCTGTTCAGTTCAGTTTATTAATTTTTCTCAAGCATAAAAACAATATTATAATATATAAGAAATCCTACAGTTTTTGAGATCTTGTTAGTTATAGTGGAACGATGGCAATTGAGAGATAGTTCGTCGTCTAAGGTTACTCCTAGAAATTTGATTGTTTGGGAACAACTTAAAGGGATTTGATTCATAAATAATCTTACATCGGAAATATCATGTTTTATACATTCTTTACAAAAATACATAACATAAGTTTTTTCATAATTTATCACCAATTCATTAGCATGAAACCAATTAATAATCTTAATTAATTCCTCATTTGTCTTATTTACAAGAACATCAACATCATTATGAGAAGCAACTAAATTAGTGTTGCCTGTAAACTTATTGATTTCTTCTATTAAAATAAATCATCTCTCCCCAAAATTTATATTAACAAATGTGTAACGAAAAACAATTTTGAAGAATAGAGGGAGACATAAACGCCCTTCTCTTCACTCAAGAAAAAAAGTTAAGAAGACAACAACACAAGTTGCATCGATCACAAAATAAGCCAAATTGCATGCATTTCACTAGGGACACTTGATAAATCTGCAAACATATGACACCCACCAATATCCTCAGTAGATCAATATGACCTTTATCATAATACATTTCCCCCTGTGTAATTTGATGCCCTGGGCCTCATTAGGAAAAAAATAATTTCTTTCAGAGGACTTGGAATTGTAAAAACACAGATTAATCTTGTATAAAACCTAGAATTGGGGGAATATAATATAATATAATATAAATTGCATATTTTACTTACACTCAAAGACTCTCCAAAGCTGTACAAAGTCCTGTGATCAAATCAATAGAACAACGGCATTTTATGAAGATGTTTTTACATATACATGCATGTACTGCCAGTGGATTTAAACAGCTACTCAATTACACTTGGGATCGATAATGCAAAAATAAATTGCAAGATAACATGAAGAGAGCGTGTGTGAGAGAGAAAGTGATAGAGAGGAGTGACAGAAATATGGAGAGAGAAAAAAAAGAGAGCAAAAAAGAGAGTAAGAGAGAGAGAGAGAGAGAGAGATGGAGAGAGAAAGAAAACCAAAAAAAAAAAAAAGAGACAAAGAGATCTCAATTTCTTTAACGCTGTTGGACTGCAATTTCTGAGTGCTGAACAAGGTTTTTGAATTAGGAATAGATAATGTGATTTATTTATTTTTTACCCCAGAGAATATATTTTATGCCCAACATTTAAACAATTGATACAAATAAAAAATTAACGGTTGAAGGTTCACGCTGAAGCTTACCTTGTCCTTGGTGTCATTTGACCAGGAGATGAGACTGAGCCGACTGGCTGAGGGCTCTTAAATGGTGATTCCTTCATCGGTGAGATGTACAGATTGGACGCACCTGGCACTCTGAAAACACGACCAACAAAACACACAAGATAATAAAAATACAAAATATACTGGTACTATTTTTTCATAGCACATATCAGGTTATGATACAATTTTCCTACGCATTTCTGAAGGGGTTTGGACATTATTTATTACACTAGCATTAGCTACCGCAGCGGTTCACAAAATAAATCCTGCCAAGTACCTATTCAATACCTCGGTGGACATATACAAATGTTTGATGCAGCTGTACACAATTGTATAGGAAAGGGTGCATACAGAAGCCAAGTTCGATCTGGCTTTCATGCTTGTTTTTTTTTAATGTTACCGTTTACTTGCTCTTTAACTTTAATCCATGAATGAAAGGCAAAGGTTTTGTTGTTGATTTTAAACATACTAGCTATACACAAAATTGGTTTTTAGGTGATTAGAACTTTTAAAAAGACTTTTTAAGTGAAGCATTCGACTTACTGATAGATGGGTGTGGCTTGTGAAGCTGTTGCTTGGCAACGAGACGGTACAGGAGACAAGTTGGCAGGCTGTGTAATAAACAAAATAAAAGGACATTCATATCATGCAAACAAATAGAAGACTGTCTAGTAAAGATCTATTATATCTGCCTGCTATGAATAATTACAATACAAAAAGGGTAAATGGAGACTGCACATATTATGAATTGTTTCGTTGGACAATTGCAGTGAAGCCTTAATATGAAAACTACTCAAGTGAGAAAAAAGAAAAGCAGTCATTATAGGCAAGTGGTCTTCATGGACGGTTGCTTTAGTACGGGTTTCAATGAGAAATATTTTTCAAGGGAAATTTAAATGGTGGCCTATATAAAGAGAAGTCTTCCTATACAGGTGGTCTTTATAGACAGTTGGGCCCCGTCTTATAAAGAGTTGATATCAATCGTAACTATGTACATACAGGATAGGAGACTGCAAATTTGCGATGGATTAGAGGACTTGCGATAGTTTCAGATCAATCGCAACTCTTTTTAAGAGGGGGCTCTGATCTTTTTAAACAGGTGATCACTGAAGCAGGTTAGAATCAAACATAGCTGCATTACTATCCTGGCTGTGTATTAAAAGCTGTTTTATTGATTCTCAACATTTCAAACACCACTGTACAAAAATCAACTGATTTCACTAAAAATCGGTACTTTAGTGACAACTGATGAAACCTAAATAGCAGTAAATCCAATTTTTACAACCTACTGATGTTAAAAAGAATAATTAAACTAGATGGAATTCGACTGCGCGCAGTCGAAAATGATGCCTCCGTCATAGAGCAAGTTTACAAACCAAAACAGAAGAAATTTTTCATATTCAAGTTCAATTGTAATCCATTAACAACAGGTTCTCAGAATATCGTGATTACAAGCAATTTCTCCTATACATATATGACCCTTTGATCTTTGACCTCATGATCCTTATATCTACTCAGTTCATTGGCTCTGCAAGATATCCTGAGTTAAATAGTAATCCATCTGTCAGTTCTATAATGAGAATGCGTTCACAAGCTATTTTTGCATACATAATGAGCCCATGACCTTGGACCTTATGAACCAAGAATCTACTTAGTTCATTGGCTCTGCAAGATACATAAATGATCTAAGTTTGGCAGGAATCCATCAATCTGTTCTAATGATAATACGATCATAAGCTATTTTTGCATACATAATGTGCGCTGTGACCTTTGACCTCATGATCCCAAAATCAAATCAGTTCATCAGCTCTGCAAGTAACATACATGACCTAAGTTTGGCAGGAATCCATCAATCGGTTCTTGAGATAACGTGATCACGAACTGTTTTTGCATACATAATGAGCCCTGTGACCTTTGACCTCGTGACCCCAAAATCTAATCAGTTCATTGGCTCTGCAAGATACATACATGACCAAAGTTTGGCAGGAATCCATCGATCGGTTCTTTAGATAACGCGATCACGAGCTGTTTTTGCATACATAATGAGCCCTGTGACCTTTGACCTCGTGACCCCAAAATCTAATCAGTTCATCGACTCTGCAAGATACATACATGACCAAAGTTTGGCAGGAATCCATCAATCGGTTCTTTAGATAACGCGATCACGAGCTGTTTTTGCATACATAATGAGCCCTGTGACCTTTGACTTTGACCTCGTGACCCCAAAATCTAATCAGTTCATCGACTCTGCAAGATACATACATGACCAAAGTTTGGCAGGAATCCATCGATCGGTTCTTCAGATAACGTGATCACGAGAACGGGACGTACGTACAGACGTACGGACGGACGGACGGACGGACAACCCGAAAACATAATGCCTCCGGCTACTTCGTAACGGAGGCATAAAAATTCAAATTGTAAGTCTAGTGTCAAATTTGCCGATCAGCTCAATCGGTCCTATTGTGTGCAGTCTATGAAATAGTGTGTGGTGTGTGTATTTGTGTATAATACCTGCCTCACAGCAAGCATGCAGTGCTAGAGGTCAATACGCATTAGCATTGACTCTCTATACTTTGCTGGAGTGGTTAAAATGTACTTACCGAGACGCTGAGCTGGAATTTATGGATGTATTCTCTGGTGTGAAGAATAAAGATCTGATTGTAGAATACAATGATGGAAGCACTCTCCTTCCCTTCACCCATGTAAACATTTTTGTACGTCTGCAAAAGGGAAACAAAATTGGCAACACATGATTTAGACGATTGAATTGAATTGAATTCTGTTTATTCATCCAAATTCACAAGAATACATGGAAATTTGTTTTGGTCACACATTGTACAAATACGTATTATATATATGAGAAACTATATTATTGTGTTTATAATCGTAGAACAACCATCAAAATAAAAGATAGACATGAATTTTTTTCTTATATTCTAGTATTACACATTGAAAATAATGAAAAGGATAGAACATCAGTGTGAAGGAAGGAAGGAAGGAAGAAAGAAAGGAAAACAAAGCCAAGCTGAAGTATTGATTACTTATGATCACGCTATCCATGAAGATTGTAAAGTAAACGAAGGTTTTATAAGAAGGAAATGCACAAAATCTTTTAACTGAAGGTATGAACCAAGGAAACAAGAAGGGGTTGGACAGCGAATCGAATCACTTAGTTTGACAATATCACAGTGGACAGAACAACAAGAGCTCATCAGCGGTGGATTTTTCGGGGTAGGCGCGCCTTCTCAGTTCTGGAGAAATATTCCTGTACTGTAGCATAAGCCTAAATCTCATGTGACACAATGCATCACTGCGCACAGCGTTCACTTTCCAGACATCCATCTTCCAGCTCAAGTCTTCTCATGTCTCCTTAACGTTTACTTTCCTGGGGGGTGTTTCATAAAGCTGTTCGTAAAGTTACGCATGACTTTACGAACAACTTGAATATGTAGTGCCAGACGCCCAAAGTTTGTCTTGATGTTTTAACATAATGTGACTATATTTCCAATAACTTTAATTAAATCATGGCAAAAAATATACTTTAATTTTTTTTGTTATAATAAGAATGTTAACCTACATCTGCATAGTTCAACTTTAGTTGATGCAGTTAAAAATGATTCAGCATCCCATCTAGCACTTCAGGTTTAAGTCATTCGTAAAGTCATGCGTAACTTTATGAGCAGCTTTATGAAACACCCCCCAGGTCCCCTGAAGAAACATACTGAATGATTGTTTCAATTTACCTGGCCATTTGTAGATTTGTTAATGACTATAATTCCACAATAAGTGCATTAAACCCATTAGGGGTGATAGTGAGCACTAATTTTTTTTTTTAACAAATTAAAAAAAAAGGTTTGTTTTTATTCCACCTCATCCTCCCCCACCCCCCCCCCCCCCCACCTCTTGATTTAAAAAAAAAAAGGATTTTGGGGGAAAAATGGCATCTACCAACATCCCCCCCCCCCTTTTTTTAGTAAGAAAATTGGAAAAAATTGGGAAAATAGGGGTAAAATCGGGAGAAAAAGAAGAAAAAAAAAAATCTGGAAAAAAATAAAAAATAATCAGGAAACAGATTTAAATTGGGTAATTATCAGGTCTGGCCCATAAAGAAGATAAATGATGTACCTGTGAAAGAGCATGTGGCAGACCTCTGTACATGTTGACAATTTCCTTGAACTTCCTCTCACAGTCCCGCACTTTACAGATACCATACATGCAGCACATGATGATCTACAGAGTGAAGAAAAAGAAAATAAATCACTCGAAGTAAATGATACAAATATTCATAAAATCACTGTCGACTGTATATAATTATGATGGGATGCTCTATTGTAAGGAGGCACTTGTTAAAGTCTTGATCCAGCAAGGCATTTATCTACATGGCACTTCTCCGCCCAGGTGTAATATGAATGCCCAAGTAAGATGTGACCATCAGTGTGATTGGAGTTAGATATGTGCACCCATAAGAAGGTGACTGGCTCGAATACAACACAATCGCAGTTCCAGTGATACTTTGTTGCTGCAGATCCCATCTATCAAAACAAAACTAACGCTAGGTGATTGAGCATTTGCTTGTGCAGCCCCAAAACTCTGGAATAACTTACCATTGGAAGTCAGGAAATCACCATCTGTTAATATCTTTAAATCAAAACTGAAAACACATCTTTTCAATTAACTGTAAATCTAAGCATATCAGGAGCTCTTGTAGCGCAGTAGAATATATACTTAATGTTGGATAGTTTCTGCGCTCTATAAATGTATTATTATTATTAGTAGTATTACTACATAGAGAGGAGAAGAGATCAAGTGCAGAATCGTAACTGAATGTAGTGACCGGGGTAATAATACTGTAAGTGCTTCGGTCAATTAATTGTAACATGTAAAGCTCTACCTAAAAAATGATCTTACTACATGTAATCACACTATCAATAGCTAAATCTTCACTCCTAGAGGTGTCGTGGTCGAGTGGATATGTCACCGGACTGTCGATCACAAGGTCCACAGTTCGAGTCCCGCCGCAGCACTAATGTCCTTTTTGATCTACATTTGCCGCACTCAACCCAGGTGATGTAAATTGGTACCTGGCAGGAATTAATTCCTTGAAATGCTAGAGCGCCGTATGGCAGCCTTGCTAAAGCCAGGGCAATAATCGGGAGCGCCAAGAGTGTCAAATCCGACTGACATGAGCGCCATACAAGAACCCACTATCATTATTATTATTATTATTATTATTATTATTATTATTATTAATATCAAATATTCCTTCCTTACCTGATCAAGATGTCTGCCTTGTAAGAGCCATGGTTTGTTGGTAATACAGTGCTCTACACATGTCCACATTAACCGATTCTGAAGAACAAACAAAGTCGTACGTTGGACATTTTAAAGGGATGAAATCAGTACCGTATATATCTTAGAAACCTCTGACACATAATTGTAATTTCATGAATTCTACATGTATAAATCAACCGATTCTTTAAAAAAAAATTGGATGTTTTGAATGAACATAAACCTCCAACACATGAAATTTTCATGAATTCCATGAAGATATTTATCCCAGAAAATAAAGGCAACACACAATCATGCATCATTATCATTATCTACAATCATATTAGCATTTAGATAAATTACGACCGATCATTTGCATCATTAACACTATCATATCTTCAATATTCTTCTGATCACTGTCACGTTTAAAATAAATTGAAGCCTTAATACAAAATCTATAAATCAAAATGTGCTAAAAGAGGATGCTAGTCCAATAAATGTGACGAATCAGGAAGCCATCATACCAAGTCCTTGCTGAGATCCAGGAGGTTACACATGGTGTGGAGTCGATGGTACGCCAGCTGGAGCGCCTTGTTGAAGAACATGTTGAGCGTCACAGACCCCAGCTTCTCTTGCCCTCCTACTACCCCACCATGGCTCGGCCTGGGGGAGGGGCAGGTCTGCTGCAGCCCCACTCTAGGGGAGGGGCACTGCTGAATGCCCACTCTGGACGACTTGGGGGAGGGGTACTCCAGTCGTGAGGCACAAGTAGGGGCATGAGTGCGGCGGGGAGGGGTGGCCTCGTTTGGTCGGTGAGTGGAGGAATAGTGACCAGGACGGACGGGAGACAAGAACCTACAAGATGATGTAGGGTAGGAGAAGGTCAGGTGAAGGTCATTGTAGACATTGTCTGAATGAAATATTAAACATGTGGATATAGTACAGTCATGTGTAAGCGTCGAATACCACATGGAATTTCGTGAATGTTTCTTTAACTTGGCCTACTTTATATTGTCTCATTGAACGATTACATAATATGTATTTAACAGTGGTTCATGTCAAGAGAGTAGTGTTACGATCCACTTGAAACAAAAATACACATGCAGGTGTTATATGAAGAAGAAAAAGGGAAAACCCCAGATCTTATAGAAAGGCTCCTTGTTGATAAGGAGGAAGTAGAGAGGAAATGGACTAAAGACTTACATATCTGCAGCAGATGCATGGGAAACACCATGCAAAATGGGACTCTGAAAACAAACATAAGGAAAGGAAAGGAAAAGAAATAGAATTCCATTGACACTGAAAAAACAATTTGTAAAAATATATTTTAAAATCGATTTTAAGGAAGTGAACAGAAAAGAACAGATCAAAGAAAGGGATAATGAATAAAGGATTCTGAAATAGAGGAGCAGTTTTCAATTCTAATTAGAATTAGAATTTGTTAATTATTCTGTCATTATAACTGAGGAGTAGGTAATAATAAACCCCAAACAGAGGCACATCCCGGTTTTGAAATACGGGAGCAATTGCCGATTCCAATTACTTGAATAACTAAAGTGTGCATTCTATTAAAGCTGCAAAAATACTAAAATAAAGGATGAGGAAAGAAATGAGGGGCAAACAATTCTAAGATAGGCGCCTCCTATCGTAACACCCCCTTGACCCTGCTGTTAAAGGGAGTCACTCATCGGTTTCCATGTGCAGAAGGCCATAATTCGCTGACACCAGAATTGGTGGATAAAAATCATTAACGTGTCTACAGGTACTAGGTCTGCACACAGCGAACCCGTAGGCCAATCAAGAAATACCCCCTCGTCTCTCGGAGAGTCTTTGGGTGAGATAATGACTTTCCCATGTGGGGGAATGGGTGGAAAACGCATTACATTACATGATAAGGCCTGCTGGTCATAAAACTGAAGGCTAATTCTGGTGATTGACAGCACCTTTTATTGGGTAAACACCCGAACGGTGTTGAATTCCCCGTGAGAACTAACTACTATGTGTCTTTAAAAAATTGCTGACTTACCTGTGTAAGAGAGCCGTTAACTTCAATCCCTCGTACCCTCTTGAGAGCATCAAAGAGAGGGGAGTTGACAGACCATGCAAGACACTCTACGATCTGTGTCTCTATGCCTTGGAGATGCTGAAAGGTTCAGAGAGAGAAATATAGAATGGTGTTACCAAAGTTAGCCTCAGCAGTATTGAAAACTGTTCTACATGGGGGGCATTTCACAAAACTTGTCATCAGTGACAAATGACAATTTGTGTTATAAGCTACTGAAATCCTTGCTTCTGATTGGTTATCAGCAGATTTGTCACTGATTTTTGTTATTTGTCATTGAAAAAGGGCTTTGTGAAATGCCCCCCTGGTACCCATCTAAATACGCCTAGGCCGAGAAGAATAAATACCTTGCCAGAGGATTGCACAGAGCTTTTAAACTATGTCTCCAGCTTTAATTTGTATGGGAGCTAAAAATACAAGTCAAATGTGCACCGCACAAATGAAATTGAATGAATGAAATTCAATATTTAATGAAAGATAGAAAAACAATCTGATTGGCCAGTTTATAACTCTCCATAAAGGACTTTAAACATGACAAATACTTGACATGGCAATTTTATGTAGTTATACTATACTAACAAAATATAGAAGGAAAGAATAAAGATGGATTTGACCTCTAACCTATGACCTAATAACCTTGCGAGCCTCCTCAGTAAGCCTTGGTTCATTCTTGACAAAGCTCTCAATGACTTTGATAAAGTTGAATGAATATAGAAGAGGGATTTGGCCTCTAACCTATGACCTACTGACCTTGCGAGCTTCCTCAGTAAGCCTGGGTTCATTCTTGACAAAGCTCTCAATGACCTTGATAAAGTTGAATGAATGAAGGTCAAATACATCCAGTATCCATGGAAACAAGAGTTTGCTGCTTAGAGCCGACATGCCAGAGTTGATTGGTGAGGCTAGTAGAGTAAAGGGAAGATAAAAAAAAAATCATTTCAATATTTTAGACATAAACATCATCTCACTTTCACACAAAGTTTCATTTAAATACATGTACTTAGTTTAAAGAGAATGAAGGGGAAAGGGGGATTAACTTTTAAGGATTCAACATGAAAAGAAGAATAATTTGAATATTGTTAGATATAAAAAAAATGGCTTTCCTCCCATCAAGGATGGCATCTATGTGAAGGTTACAGCACCGACTACTAAGTCAACAGGGAATTTCCAAATGAATCAAAATGTATACTTTTCAAAAGGTTAAAAGTCTTACTAGGTACAATAAGCTCTGTATACTGATATGGGGGCCTGTGTGAAATTATGTGGATTTTAAACAGCTGTATGTGGACCTATGTGATGTTACTTGGTCATTATCAAGAGATTACATGACCTTACAAGGATGAAGGTGAATATAAACAATTCTTAGGGTCTAAATTTGACGAGCCTGTGGCTACTTTGTGGCTTTCTGCAGCTATGTGGCCCCTATAGGGATGTTTACAGCACCATAATTTCAAGATCTGACTTTGCTTTGCATGGCAATACAGGGTAGGCTTTACCCCTGAGTGTGAATGCAGGATTAGAACATGGTTAAACCACCTGTGCAGTACTGACCTGTGTATCCAAAGGTAACCATGACAACCTCTAGTGCACAGGCAAGAAGAGAGCGATGGAAGGCATCGTTGTTGAGCAAGGTTGAGAAGTCCGAGGTAGAGAGGCGCTTCTCCTCCTATAGGTATCAACATTTACAAGTTTGTATGATTTACAAAATGATCTACACACATGGAAGTCACATTTTCTTGGATTGTCATGGAGAATTTGACTTACGTGCATTTGGCCAAAAACAAAAAATCAACCAACAAGAGTGACTTTACTTTTCTAACCAATATATCTCATGCAATGCACATGGCTTCCACTATAACTTCAAACAAACCATTCCCTAAGGAACACTTATCACCACTCCAACCACGACCCAACACTTCCATCTCTCACATAGGCAATCCCAAAGTAATTGCAAGATGGGCCACAGGTTTTGCTACGTGCAAGATTTGCACATCTATATTAACTGGTCCAGTGTTAATGAAAAGGGATAAACCTACTTGCCACTTCCCCCTCTCCATATCACCCCAAGCCCTACACACCTTCCTGAACATTGACCCTATAATATGAGTCACATCCTTCCATTTACTTTCACCATTCCCCGTCCTCGTCCCTTTCCCCTCTACCTCCTCCTGCCCTTTCCCTCTTCCCTGGATCACAATATAGCATTTTAAACCCGGCATACATTGAAGAACAAAGACTCGATAACATGGAAGAAATCTTTGCAAGTACTTGCCCCCCCGCAATATATCAATCCCTGTATACCTTGATAAGCAAAGACTCAGTAACTTGGAAGAAATCTTTGCAAGTACTTGCCTCCCGACCCCCTACAATATCTCAAACCCTGCATACATTGATGAGCAAAGACTCAATAACTTGGAAGAAATCTTAACAAATACTTGCCTCCCACCCCCCCCCCCTACAACATCTCGAACCCTGTATACATTGATGAGCAAGGACTCGATAACTTGGAAGAAATCTTAACAAATACTTGCCTCCCACCCCCCCCCTACAACATCTCGAACCCTGTATACATTGATGAGCAAGGACTCGATAACTTGGAAGAAATCTTAACAAATACTTGCCTCCCACCCCCCCCCTACAACATCTCGAACCCTGTATACATTGATGAGCAAGGACTCAATAACTTGGAAGAAATCTTAAAAAATACTTGCCTCCCACCCCCCCCCCCCCCACAACATCTCGAACCCTGCATACATTGATGAGCAAAGACTCAATAACTTGGAAGAAATCTTAACAAATACTTGCCTCCCACCCCCCCCCCCCCTTACAACATCTCGAACCCTGTATACATTGATGAGCAAGGACTCAATAACTTGGAAGAAATCTAAACAAATACTTGCCTCCCACCCCCCCCCCCCTAAAGCATCTCGAACCCTGCATACATTGATGAGCAAAGACTCAATAACTTGGAAGAAATCTTTGCAAGTACTTGCCTCCCACCCCCCCCCCACCTCTACACAGGGGTAATAGTGAGCACTAAAAAAAAAAAAAAAAAAAATTCCCCCTCAGCCACGCCCCCCTTGAGTAAAAAAAAGAAGAAAAAAAGAGGATTCGGGGGGAAAATGGCATCTAACAACATTCAACCCCTTTTGAGTAAGAAACATTGGAAAATAATAGGGAAAATGAGGAAGAATAGAGAAAATAAGGGGAAAATCAGGATAAAATCAGGAAGAAAAAAAAAAGAAGAAAAATTGGGTTTAAAAAAAAAAAAAAAGGGAAAAAAAAAAAACAGGATAAAATCAAAAAATTGGGAAACCGATTTCAATTGAGTTTTTATCAGGCCTGCCTAAAATATCTCAAACCCTGTTTACCTTGATAAGCATGGACTCCATGATGCGGTAGTAGAAGCGTAGCCCAAGTTTGAAGCGCGTGCAAGCCAGCTCTGAGGCTTGAACCCCTACCTCACCCACGTAGTGCCCCACGAAGAGCTCCTTCAGTTTCTCTACTCTCTGCTCCACAGCACTCTGAGGATTGATGGAGCATCCCTACAAGATTCAAGAAAGTCAATGTTTCAATCACGAACAGATTTAAAGGTATCGCTGAGAACTGGTAATCAGCAGATTAGTCACTGATTCTTGTCATTTGTCATTGATAAAAAGGCTTGAGAAAAGGGTCCCAGAGTGCACTTACATTTCTGTATCCTTTAACACACAGATGATTGTGTATGCTTACTGGCTTTTGTTGAAAACTGCTACTTCAACTTCAGTCCACTTGCCATTCAGTTGTAAAAAATGTTTTTCTTTTACTGCAGTGCTGTGGGTTTCTAAACAGGATTAACAGAATCACATGCCATCAAGGCTTAAAGAGATCATTTAACAATGTTAAATCTGAGATGCATGGCCCTACGTGTTATCAGCGTCTGTGATATGGTGTAATATTGAAGCCCTAAAAAAAAATCGCACTTCAAAATGATCAAGAAGTGCCTCAAAAAAGTAAAAATCTTTGAGTGACCGGTTTTACCATACCTACTTGTTTACCCCAATAGACTGTAGTGTTATGAAAACCGTTAGGCAAACGCAAAATTTGGTTACGATTTTCCAATCATAAATATCTTGATAATCAGACAGCGGTCGACTTTTAAAAGTCATGGGGTTCCTAACTGACCTAAAGGTTTATAATTATCATTGCAGCATGAGCTAAACCCAGGATTTTGTTTCAGAATCTGAGACAAAGTTACCGGATCCCTTTAAAAGGATCTTTGAATTAGACTCACCTCAAAGTAGCTGCACAGGACATTGGACGGTGTGTCCCTCGCTCCGGTCAAGAGGGATTTCAATGCTTGAACTGTGGTCACTGCTCTCCTACAAACAAATATAAACATCATTTATCAGGCATCCATCATCATGCACTCTACTTCTACCAGGGACCCATTTCACAAAGCCTTTTTTCAATGACAAATGACAAAAATCAGTGACAAATCTGCTGATAACCAATGAGAAGCAAGGATTTCAGTAGCTTATAACGAAGAACTGTCATTTGTCACTGATGACAAGTTTTGTGAAACACCCAACAGGTATCAATGAGGCACAACACAACATTCAGAGGTAGTGAGATGCCACAATATTTTGTGAATGCCTGTATTGAACAGTGATGTACAGCAATTAAGCAATACTAGTAATTACGTTAATGTGTTGCTGATATGTTCAAAGAAAAGTAAATAAAGAAGTAAATAAATTATTCCATCAACATGTTGACTACTGAATTCCCTCATTACCATAGGCTTGATGAAGAACCAGTAGACTGTGGGGTAGTATGAAATGGTGATCAAGGAAATTTGCTGCATTTTGCTGTTGTTTTGCAAGACATTAATCTATATTGGACTCTTTCTACCCATGTGTAAATGGGTATCTGGTATGCTTAACTGCTACATATTGGACAGTCAAGAATAAGGTCTAAACAAAAATGTTGTATTGCCCTTTAGGTGTCAAAACATGGGTCGGTCAGTCAAAATCTTTTCTTTCTTTTTTCTTCCTCTTTGGGCTGATTTTTTAAAGTTTTGAATGCTTTAATATTTTTGTTCTAAAAAACGGGGCAAAAAAAGAAAAAATGTTAAAAGGCCTAATAAGGGTAATAATACACCACAAAATGCTTTGAGCAGTTGTTTGTTAGTGGAAAGGCATAACATAAATAATGGTCTCCCCCGTCCCCTCCTCCCTCTTCTTCCCCCCCCCCCCCTCCTCACCTACCCCTCCCCGGTCAAAAGAAAAAGTTAAGGGGAATCCCCTACCTGACAGGAGTAAGGAAGACAGGACTCTTGACAGTAGAGTCTGGTGATGGGGGCACGCCAGGCTTGACCGCCTCTGGCTGGGTCAAGGTTGGGTCAAGGGTCAGAAAGCTGACCTCATTGATGTCACCCGCTGCCTGGTACATCTGGTGGTAGGTAGACTCTAAATGTTCCATCTATCAATAGAAGCAACATGAAAGAAAAGTATAAGGGATGATCGGACATGTGGTCCTTTGACCTGTGGCTCTCCCTTTTCACACAGGGGTAAAATTCTTTAAAGCTGATTAGTTTAAAGAGCTTTAAACTAATCAGCTTTAGATACAACATCATTCACACACAGAAAATTTTGATGCGGTCGTTCAAGATTCACTGCTCTTTAAACGCCATTGCGCATTTACGAGCAGTGAGTCACTGCTTGTAAATGCGCAATGGCCCTACTGAGCGTTTAAAGAGCAGTGGCCGGTCTAGTTAAGGACGTATATACGTTCACACACAAAACGTTTTGCTCTCTAGATACGGGCTTCGTATCTACAGCCTGCTTTGACAGGCGTATAAATCGCGACTTTGTATCTGTCCGAACATCGTATAAACGACGTTCACACAGGGAAAATTTTCTTTAATTAGCTCTAGATACGATGAATTTTACCCCTGTGTGAAAAGAATGTCTGTCATGTAATTGATTTGTTGAATATAGCAACAAAGAAGCATGTAAAAAATAACAACGACCTGTCCAAAAAAAAAATTAACAGTACAAAGCGAAAACAGTACACATGTACATTTACAGAACACAGGATGAACATACAAAGGAAAAAATACAACAAACATTTGCCCTGCATCTACCAGTAATTTGGTTTAGCCCAGCTGCAAGTTTGTGCAAGTCCAATCAATTATTTTAAAAGGCGCAATCACTAAAAGGAAGGTTTTGGCATTTGGTGCACTGGTTCAGATGAAAATTATTCTCTACCACATTTTCCTTTAATTGTTATCTATTATTCACTATCAATAGTAATTGTTTTTATACAAAATTGTATAATTTGTTGGATGTTTCCACAGGTAATGCAAAAACAGGCAACAAAAACAGAAATAAAGGAGAAGGGTCTGTAACTGAAAATTTGCAATATTTGTAGCAGAGAAATTTAACCTGGCCCTGCACAGGAATATTTCGTCAAGATATGATATTAGGATTGGGGTTTTAAATGGATTCCTTCAGACCTGGCAACCTCTGGCGTTTAAAAACTGTATTTTTTAATCCCAAAAGTTGTATTTTACTGACAAAAGTTGTATTCTTAAAAATAAACATGGACTGTTTATGCGGATCAATGCTGCTTACAGTTCCTACATACAGGAAGAAATTTTTAATGGATCATTAGTTGAATATGCATGATTCCGTCACGACTGGTGTGTTCGATGAACCAATGAACATCCCCCCCAAATTGGCGATGTGAGTCACTTGGAGGATACTTTACAGGACAGAATAGGCATTTTTCCATTGAAAATGGCAGTCACACACACAAAATACCAACAACAACAACAATAAAAAAAAAAAAAAAAAAAACTTGTTTTGTTTAGTTTTTGGAAAATTGTATTTTATTGAGCAAAATCAAACTGTCGTATTTGCTTCTAAAAATCGTACGAAATATGACTAAATTGTACTGGTTGGCAGGTCTGTTCCTTACCTTTGGGAAGCCTTCCACATCCTGGTCGGTATCCTCTGATGAGAGGGAGTTGATGAATGGTAGTAAGATGCTTCTCTTTACCATGGTAACCTCCTCCTCTGCATCAGCTCCTCCCACTCCTCCTTCCTCACACACCACCCTCAGGACCTTCTCGTTTGGTTCATCTTCAGAACCGGAGTCGTAGCGGGGAGAACCTTCATGTAAGGGAGATTATTATTATTATTATTATTATTATTTTATTTGGCAAATCAAGTCACATAATACCACAATATAACAAACATGAATTGAGATTAAAAAATCAATAGAAAGCATATATAAATATTGCAACAGCAGGTGCATCTGGTCAAGCTGCCCGGGTATGGACAAAGTTAACCAAATAACTGTGATCCGCAGACCTTCCTCACCACACCCGACCAGAAGCACCTGATATTGGTTGAAATATAGCTTTAAAAAGAAAAGAAAGATGAAGAGAAGGAAAATGGAGAAAAAAGGGAGGAAAAAAAAAAAAAAAATCAATAAACAATTTTTTTTAAAGATAATGTTTATGGACACCGCAATTAATTAATGGTGACATTGTTACAATAATAACAGCCAGTCTTGCACACCACATATTTTCCAGAATGTCATCAATGATAACACATTTATATTACAACTTTATGAGACGGCATCATTCATTTCGAGGGCAAATATATCATCTTATATTAAATCAATTGGTTCCAGAACACTAAAATGACACAATATAGAAATGAAATCATGTCACACACACACACACACACACACATACATATAAATATAAAAAAGTAGAGTAGTTCCTTCATATACTTCGAACAATATACTATTACAAAGCACAGATAAACCTATTGATATTTTACCAATGTCATGCATCTCGATTCTGTTCATCTTTCTTTTGCAATCTTTCTCAGTGGACTCATATGATAGAATGCAAAAAGTAATTTTTTTTTCAACATTTAAATCTCTAAATATTAAATATGAATCTCTACTTAACACTTTGGAGACGACGGGCTTCTACAGAAGCCGAGCGAGTTGTTAAGTCTGTGACGACGGGCTTCTACAGAAGCCGAGATGTATCCCTAATTTATTGACAAAGTTTTCCAGCTTATTATTAGCTATTATGTGCTAAAGTTCTTTGAAGTATTATTTAGATATATTAATTCATCTCATCTATTAAAAAAATAATAAAGTTACGTGGAAAAAAATCGAGAAAAAGGTGATTTCATTTCAATTTTACCCTAAGTTAGTGTTCGGATCGAATTAACCGTACAACTGGAGACGGACGCGTACGCGCGCGTCCGTTCTACATTCTTGCCTTGATTCAAGGCTTTGGATTATTGGTTTTGTTGGTGAAGATGATTACATGGCGATTTTCCATCGGTGATTGGATAATTTTCGCTGGTCAATATGAGAGGGCGTTTTTTCCCACATTTTGATAGATGTATTGTAGTTATTCATATAATAATAATATTAGGCCTATATGCGTAGTCCTATTCATAAAGACCTATTCCTTTTAAATTAAATTTGCGATTCGCCGTGTTTCACTTGGCTACAAATAACCGACCTTACTCTAAACTGTGTAAGTATAAAAGTATGCATTGATAAAAGGAGTTGGTAATTCTTCTCCCCTATAAAAACCAGTGCTTTTTCATTTCATCAACTTGACCAATTTAGCGAATCATTCATGTATGGACCTCCTCTTTTATGAAACGCTTATCTCAGCTTATCTCAGGACCCTACCCTTAGAGGAACAAACGAATGTAAAGAAGTATCTACTCTGGAAGATTACTGTTTTGAAAGAAGAGGATGTAGGATAATTTGCCGAGCTTTTATAGCAGAATTAGACAATCATTGTCATTGACAATAGAGGAATGAATGGAGGTATCGACCGATCTGCGCGTGCGGAGGTGCTTGCGCATTTTGTATTGTGAGTGTATTGAAAACGAAAGACGTGAAGCTTCAGCAAAAAAAGACGGCAATTTCCCTCAAAAATAACAGACCTTATTCTTCGTATTGAAGAACAAAACTTATATTTTTAAAAAGAAAAAAGTCTGATCTTCAATTTTTACATTTACTAAAAATCACGAAAATGATTGAATGAGGCGCAATGGAAGGCGAAAGTAGAAAGCACCGCCAAATTTTCCATTACTGGCGATGTAACCAAAATCGCTCCGTCACAGGGGAAACAATCGCTGTGCGCGGGCTCGCACTCAAAGGGTTAAAGAGATAGTTGAGTTCTGTTTTGAGAACGCAAATGCCTTCAAAGTGCATGGTCATTGCTCTTATTCTTATCTATCACATTTCTAGTGCCCTTTTAGAACCTTAAATTGCTATGAAGGTAATTTTAGACCCCAAAATGTGTGAAATTTAGCCAATACGATCATATCAATTCAGCTCCACTTTCAAAAAAATATGGTGACCGTTAATTAATTATTTAATTAAAATAACAATACATGGACCGGCTTGTTGTGCGTTTAAAGTGTATTCCCTTTAAAATTTGACACTCAGTTTTTCATTATCTCACAAAAAAATTATTTTGTGTAGCGCCCTCTGCAACAGAACTAAACTATCCCTTTAATGTTTACTTACTGACTGTTTCTCTGACCGTGAAAGGGAGAGCTCTTCTCAAGGTGTAGTCTACACAGCTCAACATCAGATGTAGCGGAAGGACCAACTCACTACATTCACTCAACATAGAACCTGGATGGAACGAACCAAGCAAGTGGACCAACAACCTCATTTTAGAGTTCCTTTCAAATATTCTAATACAGTCAAACCTGTCTACAGTGACCGCCCAAGGGAAACAAAAAAAGTGGTCTTTGTTTACAGGTGTTCTTTGTAGACAGGTTCCTTTAGTACATGTTTCAATGAGTAACCATTTTCAAGGGCGACAAAAAATGTGCTTGTTGTAGACAGGTGGTCACTAAAGCAGGTTTGACTGTAATACATAATGATTGCACTCATATCCATTACAGGGAATGCTCAAGAGATCTACAAAGTTCTATCATCTTCTCTACTCATCTTTTCTCCTTTTCGCTTTCCTTTATACTCTTTCTTTGAGCTTTCCAATGGCATACCTGCCAACCTTTCACAGCAAAAATTAAGAATCTCTAGAGGCAAAATTAGGAATAGAGTATATTTTGTATACTTCTCACACCCACACAGAATATTTCAGAACAATTTTTAAAATTAAAGTTTGATAGCAATCCATTAAAAGTTTCTAATAATATCATGATTACAAGCTATGTATCATATACATGTTTGACCCTTTGATCTTTGACCTCATGAATGTAATCAATTTATTGGCTCTGCAAGATACATACATGACCCAAGTTTGGGGGGAATCCATCAATGGGTTCTTGAGATAACACGATCACAAGCTATTTTAGCATACATAATGAGCCCTGTGACCTTTGACCTTGGGTCTTGTGACCCCAAAATCTAATCAGTTCATTGGATCTGAATCCATTTATTGGTTCTGGAGATAACGCGATCACGAGAATGGGACGTACGGACGGACAACCCAAAAACGTAAAAAAGAGAGGAATCTAGGGTTCAAAACTATAGCTTGAATGCCAAAAAATAGGGATCATTTCTCCAAAATAGGAATAGTTGACAGCTATGCAATGGCCACATATCACTCTAAATGATAGATTTGAAGAATAACACTGTAAATCAGAAACCTGTTTCTTTCATGGTACATTCCTTACCTTTGGCTATCAGAAAGAGCAACCAGCAGACTTTCCTCTTGTCACATGACACATCACATGACACATCACATGATCCATCAGTAGAGCAGGGAATCTCATCAGGTGACTTGAACAGCTTGCTGAAAAGCCTATATGTGATCAAACAATTTGAGATAATACAGGACATGAATACTGTAAAGACCAGTTTTGGAAATGCCCCCCTCTCAAAAAATGAAATGGAAGCTCTTATTACCAATCATGTGAAGAATATGTTTTGACTAATACGTGATGATACAAATTTTGCCGGGAAACCGCCTACTAATTGATATATTTGGTAAATTATTATATCTATCCGGATCGGATAGATATCGCGCATGTGGCGCGTAGTCCCATATACATCTTTCTGTGTACAGTGCTTGTAACTTTACCAAGCCTGGGTCAAATTTTGTATCAATTTGATGATTCCAGAACCTTGCAGTACACACCAATACTTATATGCTAGATGATCAACCTTTTCTGATGGATTCCACAATGTTTCTTTCACAATGCAGTCGCATGACCAGAACTGGTCTTTACCTTTAAGTTCATTGTATTTTGGCTACTTGAAAAAGTCTAAACAGATATCAACAAATGTACAATTCTACATTAGCTGTTTATAGACTGAAAGACAGAGGCTTTGTATCACCTGAAAAGGAACAATATAAATCAAATTATTATCACTAACAATATTTTCATAATTATCACCATCATCATCACCATCATTATCATTGAAACTAATCCTTATTCTGAGTAAAAACATGCACAAGGAAAAGTGTTTCTTACTTTTTAAATTTGCAGAAGGTAACATAGATTATGAGGTAGTCTGTTTCAATATCAAGACCACTTTCATGATGTCAAAGTGTTACAGAAATATGCCTATAAAAAGATGTTAAAATGGACTGAAACTCAATAGGAAAAGTGATCCTTACTTTTCAAATTTGCAGAAGATGGCATACGTGATGAGGTATTTTTGTTTCAGAGCCATCAAACTGCTCTTGACTGTATCACTGAAGCTGAAGATCTCTTCCACCTTCCCCATATGCTCAAAAAATGTCTTGATGCTGAGGGTAGGAATAAATAAAATCATGAAATACAATTATGGGTTAATTCAAACCATCTCATAACAACTTACAGATGGGATGACCTAATACTTAAAAATAAAATTGTATAAAATTAATTACAAAACCTTTACCTGGCACTCTAGGTGTCAATGATTAAGGAGTATAAATACACTAAAAGACAACACGAAGACTGTGCAAGGAACCAAAGTCAGACACGAGTGTGACAATACTCATACTTCCCTTTTTACTTCCATTTCAAGAGTGTTAAGACTTGCAACTTCTCTTTACATCAGTGATATTTGAAGCCGATATATCTAATACAGTGTACCGACATAAAACCTGATACATTTACAGCAAGCAAGTTTTGGTGGTCAGTTCTGTTAAAAAATACTTCAGCATTTCCTTATTGGGATTACATTGGTGAAGATAACTTACTTGATATTTGAAGCATGCAGTAAGTGGGAGACTGTCGGGAGACTGGAAGATTCTGGTGCTTCATGTCCGCTTGATACAGGTGCTCCTTTCCTATTCATTGGGGGAAAAAGGAAACAAGATCTAGCTTATACGGTAGGCTTGCGGTTGCACCATGTGAGAGAGAGGGAGGATTGGGAAGTCCTGAAAAGGACTCTCGATAATCTTTCTTTCTTGAGTGTGTGTAGTCTTGAAAAAGACTGTTGGTGATCTTTCTTAGCTTATAGTTCTAAGGAGGACTATAGCGCCGGTAGGAGAGGATAGGTGGCGGGAGTGGCTTGACGTTTCGAACAGGTTGACTATCCGTCATCCGGAGTGTAAGATCTAGCTTTTCAACTCACCAAAGTTATAATGATAACATAGTTATTGACAGCCCACACTTGACCCAGCTGCAATAAGTGGGTATCTGGTAGAATTATTCCTGGATATACGCTTTGTGACGATACCACTTGTCAGAGCTAAAGACTCAGTAATTATCTTTTGAAGATCATGATGCGATACGCTCCATACAAGAATGGTATCATACTCAGGGCTCAACACTAAAAGAAGCAAAGGACATATGGGCCCCCAAAATCTAAGTCCAGACCCAGCAAATTTTGAAGTTTTTACAAAGGGCTTGAACACGATTATGATTATTTCTTTTTGTAAATTGATCTGTAAACTTTTACTAGTGAAAAACGAATTTCCACATGGATGATAAATGCTCAATTTCAATTCCATACAGACTGTAAAAAGTTCCCCCTTTCCAAAGTTCCGAAAAAGTTAGTGTGGAGCCCTGTTTTACCATAAGTCTTATCAGTCATATACTAGTATTTGAAGAGCATCAATCTGTAGTACTCACCCATATTTGACGTTGACTGTGGCAATGTAGATTGCACAAACTGCCCAAGTGGATTCATTTTCCTGCAGAAAGACATGAGTTTGAGAGAATCAGAGCAGGTTGATCACCTATAAACGTGTCAGGTTCCATGTCGTTACACTATATTCAAATCTCAAAATATCAGGTTTCATCTTTAAGTGAGATTCTTTGTTTTCTTTCCTCCTCCGCCTCCCACTCCTCCTCCTCCTGTGGGAAACTAGGTGTCATATTCAAATTTTAAGGTGCAAACGAAACCTCAAACAGCTAGTTTGTTTTTGTCCAAAAATCATAACAAGAGAAAAATCTTACATACTTGAAATTCTACTCGTTCAGAAGCCGTCCATATCTGGAGAAGTTTTTCAGCCTGGTCCCTCACCGATGCATTGACAGGCGATGCGAGGTGGCTCAAAACATTGGCTACACTCTCGTCCATTCTCCACCTTCTATTGCAGCTCCTCAATCTGGCATATATCAATTAACACAAATTGTTTCAAAATATGGTTATTCAGAACGAAAATAAAGTAAATCTATCTTGTTATAGTCTACAACTAAATTAAATAAGTACATCACCAGCCTTAAATTTCAATATTTTTAGGGAAAGGTCACTTTTCTGTAGGGCACATTCCTATAGTACAGCACAAATAGGAAGAATTGGAAAGGGTACACAAAATCTCCAAGGCGATTGAGAGGGGCATTGAGGCCAATCAAAGGGGCATCCAAGGCCATGGCCTCGGTGGCCTTGGATTAATTTAAGCCCTGCATCACAGAGAGAACATACTTGACATAATACTGAAAGAAAGTCTCTGGCACATCCAAGAATGAAGCGATTTGTATCAAACTGTTTAAATAAAGCCTGCAACTACTTGTTAAATTGATAATTGATAATTCAAGTCATGTTTGTATGTTTTTTGGACAGCAGCCAGAAATGCAGGGTCAAAGTGCCACCAACACAAAGATCATGTTACAACACATATCATCCTCGAAAAAATGAGAGAGTGTGGTTTAGCGATTCCACAAAGCCAAAGGGACAAGTTAAATTAAATTATTCTAACAAAATAATGACAGTAATCTGCTCTCTGTTAGTGTTACCGACACTTAAAGGTTGAATGCATGCATGCAGCTATCACTTACAAATTTGACATATTTTTACACCCACATAAATTAGTTCAGTGAGTGCATCATTTCTCTTCTTGTCAGATTTGGGAGACTTGTCTCCCATATTAAAGATTAAGCTCACAAAATAACAAAAGAAACAAGACCAACATTAAACAACAATAACAATTACAAGGCTATTTTGCTTAGCCAGATTTGTTGGCTCTCATGCTTTGGATTAATGAACAAAATGAAGTTTAAAATGTCAACACGTCATAATGTCAAGTTAAGTTCTACGGTTCTAGATCTAGACTAGATTTCTAGTACCTTTTAGTTTTATAAGGTAACTTTATTTATGCTTTGACCCTTTGTAAAATCTAAGAAAAGTAGGAGTAGAGTCTAAGAGTAAGACTCAAATTCAAATGAGTAAAGTCAAACTCGAACAAGTTCAAGTTCGAAGTCGAACTCATGCGCAGTCAAACTCAAGTCAAAGGCAAAGAAACTGAGCACGCATGTCTACTAAATTAAATTAGACTAGATGATCATGATAGAACAAATTTTATGACATTTCATTGTCCCTCAAAATGGCGTATGAAAGATGGGTCCTTGTTGATGTTATTTGGTGTTTCTGTGCACTGCTGCAGCTGCAGTCCTCTCCGATTCTTGTTAAGTGTGGTCCCACACGCTTATTTTCAAGTTGCAAATTTTTAATTTTAATTTTGTATAATTCTTTAGCTGCTGAATTTCATAAATAATTTACTTAAGAAAATGAAATCAAATGCATCAACAGAGGAGTTTGCAATTTTACCCGTTTCTGTACCACGTACCGTTTTCCTATAAATGAGGCGATGGAAAAGAGGCGATTATTCGATACTCGCTCTAGCTCTGAGCTCTGTACTGCATGCACTGTAGGCCTACTAAAAGTCGCGCGCGACGTGCGAGGCGTCCGCTCAATTGCGCGCGAGAAATTTATCCCGACCGCTCCAATTCCAAAGTTTGCATCCTTTGAAGAAGTTATCCTGGAAAGAAACTCATCTAGATGACTGTCCCCTAAATACCGAGCAATTATTGAACCATATTTAGATTTTGATTAAATATATGATTTTCCACAGTAGAGAGAAGGGAAACCCTCCAAAAGCAAAAAAAATATAAAAAAATAGATTACTGGAAAAAAGAAATGAAAAAAAAAAACTTTCATTGGAAAGGGAAGCCTTGAAAAGTTATGAATAAATGTTTTTTTCTCCCTTTTTTTTCTTCTTCAAATTACAATGTCTGGACCCTCTTCTCTTCTTAACCCTTGCTTTTCCTTTGTTTTTCTTTTGTTTGTTCGCTGTGTGTGTGTGTGTGACATGTGTTTTGTTTGTTGTACCCAGGCGCGTGCGCAGAGGGGGGGGGGGGGGGGGGGGGGGAACCCCTCAATTTGTTATGTGTGGGAATCGGAGGATACCCCCCCTCCCTTAGTTTTTTTCTCGTGTAAAAAAAAAAAAATTGGTGCTAAAGGGTGAATAAAAAAAAACTGACATTACCCCCCCCCCCCCCCCCCCCCCCTCCCCACCGAAGTAAATATCGGTTGGCATAATTTTCCAATTTCCGGGACAAAAAAAATACAAAAATGTGCTGCTACCCCTCTCCCCCCCCCCCCCCGGCTTATCCACCGACTGGCCGAGATTTTCAAATTTTAACCCCCCCCCCCCCTTGAAAAAATCCTGCGTACGCTACATGGTTGTACCTGTTATCGTGTGTTTTAGTGTTGTCTGGAATGGTGGCAGTAGGTGTTCTCTTTCCCTTTTTTTTCTTTAAAAAAAAATCATAACCCTTGTTTGGACATTTTATCTGCAAGCTGGTTGTGGAACTTATAAAAACTATTTGTGCGATTTGTTTAAAATGTGAAACTATAATTTTGTTCATGTGAATATTTTTCTTCAGTAAATGTGTAACTTCATTTGCAAATATATTTTATATGAATATTTATTTGTAACCTTGTAAGGAAATGTTAACATTAATTTGAAAATTTATTAATAATAATAATAATAATAATAAATTTATACAAAATATATTCAGCTGCGCTGGTTAAGAGCTCCTTTTTTTATTTTGGTCTATATGTGAAAATTATTTTAAATTTTGTATGAAAGTTATAAAATGTGCTACCGGTATTTCTTTATGAGAGAAGAGAATAACAACCAGTGAAATAAAATGTTGAAAATATGTGAATCGCGCGAGGCATCTGCTGGACCCCAACGCACCATGTTTTTGTATTTATATAGTTATGAGACATTAATATTCCTAAAATGAATTAACAGTAAATCGTGGAAACCGTCAATACCTTAATGTATACTATGCTATAATCTGCTACAATGCGTGAAATATGCATCATACGAGTTGCATCAAATGAAAGAGGAGGGTCTAAGCTTTACAAATATGTGTCATTTATTAATTATTATTGTGATTAAATTATGATAAAACATCAATAATTCTCGGTTTCGTTTTTTCTGGGACACACTTATATATAAGTAATATCTTACATCTGTGAAATGATAATTCATTTGAGTGCTCTTTTAAAGGTACTATGTCCCATTTGCAGGCCAAAAAATGAAAAGGTTAAATTCCAAAGGCATTTGAAAGACAATACTAATTTAGAACTGCCCTAAAAAAAGGGGGGCTTGAAAATGTCTTTAAGTGGGAAAATAACGACTATTAGTTGTCGAATCGACTTAGGAGCTATAAGTAAGCCAGTAAAAAGTAGTCTGATTTTTCAGACCATTATACCGAATGGTCGTACGTTTTATTCTGCTCAAAGATTAAATCAGTTAAATTTTTGGCCATTACATGAAGTGGGTTATTGATGTAAACAAAATAATGCTCATGTACCATTGACAGCTCATTTTATGTATGTTATTACCAAAGATGAAAAAAGCCAGTCAGTCACTCAATAGTGTCTGACAGTGAAGTCTAGAAACGAATTTCCTTGCATAATTTAAATATTAGAACACTGCTAACGTTTAAATTTCACAGATAGGACATACATGAAATGTTCCTGCAAAGTTCTACAGAATTGTTGGCTGCAAAAGCGATATAGTATCTTTAAAGGAGTTTGATGATTTTATATTTCGAATATTGTTAGGTAGAGAATTCATACATTTGGACCCCTATGTCTGATTGATTTCTGGGCTAATGTAGTGTAAGCGTCTTTTACCACA
The DNA here is from genome assembly GCA_035222895.1 of Strongylocentrotus droebachiensis. Lineage (NCBI taxonomy): Eukaryota > Metazoa > Echinodermata > Echinoidea > Camarodonta > Strongylocentrotidae > Strongylocentrotus > Strongylocentrotus droebachiensis. The sequence continues at coordinate 48,458 of JAVYIG010004912.1, forward strand.
TGAAAAACGCTCTGACAAAATAGGCGCACTTGTGTCCCACTTTCGCCAAAAAGCTGTAAGAAATGTAGCCTACAGTCAAACAAGTTTGGTGCCAATGAAAAGATTAACTCTTCATGATTTTATTTTTATTCATTTCTTATGCAGTTTACAAATAGCACAGTCATAATGATAATACACATACATATATTGATATCTAAAACAATTACTAAACATATTCAGAAAAAGCATGTACAAATAAAAACTATTTTTTAAAAACAGATAACAGATTGTTTTTAGCAGATATAGATTGGTGTATACTGAGAGGCTTTGGAAAAATCAAAATGATAAGAAATTTACCCAGTTCCACTGAAGGTCACCAGGGTCACATGAGCTGTACTTAAACTGAGTATACGGGACTACATGATGTGGCATGGATGTTTTGTCCAAACACTTCAGCTATGTATTTTTCAGGAGAACATTTTCTAATATCTTCTACACCAGCATATAATAATAATAAAAGAGCTTACAAATTATATTTCACCTTTCCCAGAAATCAACTCTATCTTTTATAAAGATTTCACACAATTATAAGTTTGCCTCAGGTGAAAATCAGAAGGGAAAAAAAGAATAACACTGGAGAAAATCTGATGAATAATGCTAAAAGCTTTTGAACATTGTGAACGCCAAACTCATGGAGAAACTTTCATTTGTTATAGTTGGATTGCTCTGAAGGAACCGTACTAAAATGTACTAATGCGCAGTCTTTACTTCTTTACTATGGAGCAGACAATATTTTCACTGGATTGCTTTTTTATTATGTTTATGATTATGGGACCTATGAATGCAGGAAAATGTGTCTGTTCCATCATTAGAATTTAGAAAAAAATTTGTCAAAAGTTATTATAGCGTCAGCTGATGCTTTAACCATGTAAAAGCTTGAGTTCCAATTTTAATGTGTGCATCAGTTCTAAAAAAGGGTAATAAAATATTGTTGATGAATTGTCATTAAGAAAACGGACGATCGTGATAAAGTATAACACATTGAGCACTAAAACAAATTGGTCAAAAACACTAGGTATTTTGAAAATACAGTTAATACCACTGAATGATTATGAAGAAATTAATGAGAACATATAAACATAAGACCTACTAAAAAACGTGAAAAATTGACAAAAAGTGATTTTACTACGTTCAATAGTTAGTAACTAATCACAGTAAGATATTGCAATGTTTTGACAATTCTTTAAATAACACTATAAACTATTGATTTTGAGCATTTGAGGGCATGTAATGAGTATTATTATCACAAGTTTAAAAGCATAATGTAGCGAATCAACATTCCTATAAAATGTTGTATCTGGTGCAATTATTCCACATAAACAAACAAACCATATAAAATACATTTGTTCATTAAAATATCGAGACCTATACGTATATACATGTATTTTCTAGATGTAAGCAGTTTTAAATTAAAAATCCACGCTCAAAAGCAGTGGAATCCACCCTCATACATGTAATTCGAACCAATAATTTGGAATGGATTCCACAATAATATGAATTATACATTTTTGTAATGTAACCAAATTTATAAACAAGTGCCTTGATTCAATTCGTATCAATGCGCCTGATAAAGTCATATGCATACATTTGGTTACATCACAAAATTGGCTTATTGACTTTTTCAACTAAAAACAAAGTGATCCCTAATATGACTTCTGACAGAATGGATTTCCACTCCTTTGTTCTACTGAAAGAGTGCATCAAGTTGTACACCTTATCCTTTTACTGACAAAGTGGTCTCAGTGGTCTAATATCAACTGAAATTATTGACTACTTACTCAAGTAACCTCTACACCACTCAGAAATAGTAATGATAATAATAATAATAATAATTGTTATATCTAGTTTCTAGATATTTGTATGGTTTATATCAATGGGCATTGTGACGTCAGAAGCGAGAGTTTATTCGCATTTCTGAGCAGGGCCGTTGAGGGCGAAGTTGTTTTGGTTCTACGGAGCTGAAACACGTGTGTCAAGTAGTGTTGTTTGGTACTGTCAGTTTAGTAGAAGTCGACCTCAGATTATTGAAATTAAATATTTTCTTTCTTGTTTGAAACTGTAAGATATAATTTTTTTTGAGAGAATATGAATGGGCTAAATCTGAGTTAGAAAGTCGAAGTTAATGCACGAAGCTCACGTTGTGCCAGTGTATGTTGTGTAGCGCATGATATGGACTTGCGAGGGTGCTGCTTAGTGAAAGTAAACAGTGTTAAGTTAAATATGATGACTGACCTGGTATTATAACAGGTTTAATAAGAATTAGAGGAAAAATCTGTGTGATTATAATCGAGCTAATTTGGTGTCTTATAATGGCAATCAGCCGGGTAGACAGATTTGGGGTATACTATGACAGAAAGTAGGTCAGGTTATAGGGGTCAATGCAGGGTCACGCTCATGAATATGTATATGCTCATGTATATTTCATGAAGGAGAGTGAAGGTATATATTATATAGATGCAAGGACGTAATATTAATTGATCAGCTTATCTATGTTCATTGGCATTTATATGACGCAATATGCTTATGACTGTGTTCTGTTTATTCCATTAAAGGTTGAATCGCATTCATTGTTTGGTATCAGCACAAGGGTGTCACTGAGTCTTTTATACGTCAACGGTTGGACTTTAGTAAAGTGTCAGAGTTATCGTCATCAACAATAACAAGTCAACGCAAAGCGTAGCATCCCCTCGCAGGGTAAAAATGGCCTATATACATCAGAACAAGTTACCTCCATTGGACTATACTATTATATTACTAGGCAAGGAAGTTAACCACATTTTCACATATATAATTATGTGTTTTTGCATATTTAATGAGCTATGACCTTTCACCTTTGACCTACATACTCTGAAATCGAACTTAGGATGTACATGTATTTTGATACTATATGTGACCCGGCACCACAAAACCAACAAAAAGTCGCAACCAGCGATTCTCCGTAATCAGCTAAAATGTCAATTTAGGTGAAAAAAATAGATTTTTGTTTTTTTGCATTTTCTGAAAGAGTGGTCTTTTCTGTACCTAGAATCAAAATTTGGAAGTCTAAAACATAGTAGAAGATGTGTTTTAAACGGTTTTTCTAGACCAGTTTTTTTCGCACAGCCTTCGGTCTCTTCCAAAATTTGATCACTTTTCCCGAGCGAAATTATCGTAGTCCGGAAATGGTCGGTCGTTGCTAACGGGTCGTGCTACGCGGGCTGTGATTGGTCCGTTATAGCAATCAGTGCGGCGCGCCATTTTGTTTGTATCCGCTTTCATATCCGAGTTCCAGATTTGCGTTCGTCTTATATTCTCCGTTAACGACTTCGAGTAGCTTGATTGTACATCACATATCCAGAATTTGTTGATCAAGAGTAAGAACATTATTATATTTTATACATTTGAGAGTGACAAGTTGCGAAAAAGTCTACAACGTCGTTACAATGCCAGGTTTTGTACGTGAGCAGAGCCGTGGGATGGTACCGGGGTGCACCAACGCAGATGCCCGGGTAGCTCGGGCGGTCAACGAAGCGATGATGCGGGGGCTAGCTGCGGGGGTTCAGGCCAACCTTACAGCTTTGCTTACTGAACACTTCGGGCAAGACAGCGACGAGAGAATTTCTGATAATGTGGTTACAAATAATTGCCCAGATGTATACAAAACAAGATAGGTGACAAGCAGAGTTATGTAAGGGGGAACAAAAAGACTCCGGGTCCACCATGAATAGGCATTGTCTAGTGCAGGTGTCTCGGCACTATGTTGCAGTTCACCTAATCTGTCCAATTACAACTCTATACATTTACAACATAATAACTTTTGAAAGACTTAAGTCCACACATTGAAACCTCAGAAACATAATGAACAGACTATGTTTGACCATCAGGCCAAATTTCAGCCTAATCTGAAAATCTCTTCATAGTGGTTGCTATGGCCTTTTGATTCACCCTTCTATTGATTTCCCTGTGGTTTGCTTGCTCCGCATGCTTGAATAGCCCCAAACTTTAAAGCTCTCTTTCTCACAATTTAATACCAGTAACCTCCCTCACCAGCTCTTTTCATTCACTAAATTGAAAGGGTTAGGAAGCTTCAATTTGGACAAGTAATATACCATTTTAATGAGGAGAACTTCTTCTTTCATAATCAGATGAAATCAGGAAAATAATTTTTTGCGACTTTTTGGTGGTTTTGTGGTGCCGGGTCACTGTACCTTCATATCAAATTTCATTAAAATCCGTCAAACAATACTTAAGTTATGGATCGGAGACCAGATTCGCATATTTAATGAGCTATGACCTTTGACCTACATGAATGGCTTGCCATAGTTCAAGTCCAACTTAAGTATTTGTGAAACACCCCCTGGTGATCAGATATTAATTTTTGCTGCAAGGAGCAAGTGTATGTGTGTGTGTTTGTGAGTTGCTTTATTTTTGACAGACTTGTATTAATTGTAAAAAAAATTATATGAGATCAAACTGTAACACCATGAGAAAAAAAAATCTATAATCTGGTATCGTGTTCGCTCCTTTTATTTGCAACCGTTGTACTTATTGTCTTCATCGATTTCTGACTCCCATTAGCCCTCTTCTTCTTCTGACCGATGAACTCCGTGAGTGTGTAGAGATAAGGATTCAAGGTAGAGTTGATGGGCAAGATGAAGACGGCCGACCAGGCGTAGAGAGAGACGGGGAGCTCGACCAGCCTGGTCTGAGAGAGGATCCCCATGATGATGACTGGCATCCAGCACAAGAAATCGGTCCCGACGATGATGGCCATCTTGAAGGCGAGCCTCACCTCCTGGTCGTGCGGGGATCCCGTGTTGCGGTCCTTCCCGATGATTTTTGCCGACCTCCTCACCTGGACGAAAATGATGATGTAACAGATGAGGATGAATAAGAAGCAAATGAGGTTGATACCCAGGAAAAGTACTATGGAATAGATCCAAGATGGCTGGAGGCTCCCGTCATTGTTAGGCGTAAAGACAGGTATTGCTTTGGTGAAATCAAAGACTAGAGTTCCCGTTCCTGTTGAATCCACGCTCAAGGGCAGACCAATGCACACGTCGGATAGCCCGTAGAACCCAGTCACGAATGAGCTAATCACCACGGGCCCCAGGCTGAGGATGACTGTGATGACCCATGTGATGCCGACACAAACGCGCGCCGACTCGGAGTGGAATTTGAATCTGCTGAACGGGAACACGACATTCAGGAATCGATCGACGGTGATGATCGTCAAAAAGAACACAGAGCTCTCACTTGACAGGATGGCAAGGACACCTGCGAACCTGCAGAGACCCGAGCTTCTCCAGTGCGGCGCTTTGAGGAAGTAGTATTCTCCGTAATAGGTATCGGCTGATGCTATAGTGATCATGAAAATGCCCATGAACCAATCAGCGATGGCTAAGTTCGAGATGAAAAAAAGCTGCGCATGATTTCTCATTTTTGATCGCTTATTGTGGCATCGGATGAAAATAACCATGGTATTGCCGAAGAGGGCACCGAACCCGAGCACCCACATGGCGATTCGCAGGACGTTGTTAGGCATGAGTCTGGTGCAGGAGTCTAGTGAGGACATCTCAGCTTGTGAGCATTTATCGGTACTGTCAAAGAGACAACAGAGGCGGTAGTCATCCGTTGAGCTGGGGATTAAACAAAAAAGGTTCAACTTGTTACCTACAAGTTTATTTGCAGATGAACAGTAGGCGCATTTATACTGTCAAATGCCTCATTTTGAAAAGTCGCGATGTTTCGCGCACCTGTTTACACTTGTGCGGAAACATCACCGACTGAAAAGCTCAGTGATGTTTTGGCGTGTTTCAGTTGGTAATGCGCATGCGCGGCACTCCGATGCAAACACTTTCCTCTTTCCATCTTTCCTTGTTATTCTTTGTTTTTCCTTCTATCACCTTCTCTTATGTTATTCTTTATCTCTTCCTTCTATCACTTTCTCTTTCTGTGTTTCCTTATGTTATTCTTTGTTTCTTCCTTCTATCACCTTCTCTTTATATGTTATTCTTTGTTTTTTATCATTCTATCACTCCCTCTTTCTGTCATCCTTTTGTTATTCTTTTTTCTTCCTTCTTTCACCTTCTCTTATGTTATTTTTTATTTTATTTATCATTCTATCACTCCCTCTTTCTGTGTTTCCTTATGTTATTCTTTGTTTCTTCCTTCTATTACCTTCTCTTATGTTACTCTTTGTTTTTTATCATTCTATCACTCCCTCTTTCTGTGTTTCCTTATGTTATTCTTTATTTCTTCCTTCTATCACCTTCTCTTATGTTATTCTTTGTTTTTTATCATTCTATCACTCCCTCTTTCTGTGTTTCCTTATGTTATTCTTTGTTTTTATCATTCTATCACTTTCTCTTTCTGTCTTTCCTTATGTTATTCCTTATGTTATTCTTTGTTTCTTCCTTCTATCACTTTCTGTTTTTTCTTATGTTATTCCTTATGTTATTATTTGTTTCTCCTTCTATCACCTTCTCTTATGTTATTCTTTGTATATATCGTTCTATCATTTTCTTTAAGGACGACATCTATTAAAGTTACGTCACCTAACATCGCGATGTTACAACTGCGAGCGTTTATACTTGCCAAACCCGCCAAAACACGCCAAAAGATCACACTTCGATTTGGAATGTTTTGGAATTGGGATTTCTGCCGGTAATGCGTAGTTGCCCTTGGTAACATCGCGGTCAGGCTCCGGTTTGGCATTTTTTGGCGTGTTTGGATGACAGTGTAAATGCCCCTAGTGTAAACATTGCGCTGAAATACTGGCGTATAGGATACTTTCATACGCTTGATTAGGAAGGAAATCGAAATGACGTCTCGTATGCAACCGGCATAATTAGCGTCTGTATGTATTCGAACGCAAATTACACCAATCTAATTATAATATCAAGCAACTTCTTCCTTCTGAAGAAACCCTCGTAAAATATTAGGATAAAAACCGTTACTAAGAATTAGGGGGGAAAAAGACAGTTCAACAGAGACAGGAAAAGTGGTTAATAAAGACAGGTGGTCTTTCTATGCACGTTCTTTTAGTACATGTTTGAATGAAAAATATTAAATTGAGGGAAACAAAAAATGTAGTCCATATAGAGAGGTCTCTAAATGAAAATTGACTGTAATGGGAAGTGGAATCATTCCTTTGATAGTATAGTATTTTAGTGCCTATTCGTTGTTCCTATCAGCACTTTTTTGCATGCCAGCAAATGTGCTAATCAGCGTTAAAAGCAAATAAAAGGTTAAGAATAAGATATACTTACAGTTGTCGAATACTTTCGATTCCCCTGAACATGTCTGGTTCAAGATGGGTAAGCTGAACCTCCACCAACAGTCTTGAAGTTATATCAAAATAGATAAAACAATAACTAAATTAATATAAAAATAATCCACCCTGTAATCCGAGATTTACGCGATTGAGACTGATATTTGTCAGTGTGTTTCTTTTTATTCGTTTGTTCTGTTTATCTATTTTTTTTAATTTTTTAATACATGTAGTGTAGAAAATCCTGTTTCAGCCGCAGGGTTATTTTTCTTTAAAACTGTAATACAACATTACTCTATATATATATATAGATATACAATATATTTGCTGAATGGTTGATAGGATTGCAGCTATTTTGTTCTCAAATTGTATGATTCTTGTTTCGCTCTTTTTTTATTAATTAATTTAGATTTTAAATCAGGTTTCTTGAGAACGAATACTGCACGGCAAGAAAGTTTATCCTCAATTTTGCGTACCTCCACAACAAGGCCATCAAGTTAGGCCATCAAAACATAATTTTCCTCTGGTTTGAGCATAATGCTTGATATGGTAGCCAAGAAATGACATCGCTAATTGTGAAATCGCAAATCTTTGTTGTGAAAAATCACAAAGATTCGCGATGTCCCTTCCACCTGCCACCATACAAATAGGCAACAACTACATTTTCTCCTAAATACAGCATCAAATGAGCCTTAAAATAAGTAAATAAAGAAGCCAACTTAACAATGATGAATTCCACTAATATTTAAGGAATATCTCTTTGGCCAGTGTTTCATAGAAATTGTTCTTCGTAAACTACGTGATGTAATGCAAAACCATAACCATCAGTGACTTTTCCTTTTCCTGCTCAAAGTGAGCTGAAAGAAAGATGGCGATTTATATCACAAAATGTGCTAAAAGGAAATATTAATTGTGATACATCAAGAAAAGAGAAATGAAACAACTTCTGTGTCGAAAAAAGGTATATGACATTTTCAAGACTACACCAACAGTCCTTTTCAGGACTACACACCCCAAGAAAGATTACCGAGAGTCCTTTTCAGGACTCCTCAATCCTCTCTCTCTCTCTCACATGGTGCACCCGCAAGCCTACTGTATATATGACATTTTTTATGGTTAAGAGTTCTTAATTCCCTATGTGTTGTTTTTGTCCTTATCCCCTACAAGTTTTAAGATAGCTGTTTAACTATTACCCTAGTATGGAACAATTTATGAGGAGGTTGAGTTCATGCAGGTATCAGGAAAAGTGGTGATGAGCATAATTATCATGATTATATTCTTTCGATTTTAGGGCCTCCTCTTATAAACATTTGCGAATAATTACAACTTATTCATAATTGATATCAATCACAACTATGTACATAAGAGATAGGAGACTGTAAACTTGCGATTGATTAGAGGGCTTGCGATTGATTTGGATCAATCGCATCTCTTTATAACACGGGGCCCAGGACCCTGTTTCATTTAACCCTGTTATCAATTACAAGTTACAATGACTGTTATAAGCTACTGAAATCATTGCATTTGATTGGCTGGAGCAAATTCATCACAGAAATTTAGCGTTTGTTATTCAATGATATAAAGTTTTATGAAACAGGGTGCTGGTTTCAGGTGAAAGCCTCTCCTGTAAACCTGTAAAACAGCCAGCAAACTCTCGGCCGTGCATGCATTCAAGATAAGTTTAGTTTGTGTGGCGGTCTTAATTTAACAGACGATCTCTCGCCTTTTACTTACAAGTATTCAATTTTCGTTGTGTGGTCAAAAGTGCCAGGCTCAATATACGACAATGGGTTACGTCGGAATGATCTGAAAAAAATAAAAATAAAAACAATAACAAGAAATGTGGCAGTAAGAGCGCTCAAAAGACAGCCACCAAAATATGGCCTTTGACCTTCAACAGACGGAACACAGGCAGCAGCATCACCAAACACTATAGATGTGTAGATTGTACTAAGACACACCTCCATACAACATTTGAAAGAAATCCGTCAAGAAATGTGGCAGTTAGAGCGCATAAAAGACATATGACCTTTAAAAGATGGAACAATGAGGGCAGCATCGCCCAAAAGTGTATATGTGCAAACTGTACCAAGATACATCTCCATTCTTATAAGAATTAAATCTGTCATGAAATATGACCTGCAGAGCGCAGACTAGACACCCATCAAAATATGACCTTTGACCCTATAATTTGATCAAGAAACACCTCCATTCAAAATTTGAAAAAATCCTTCAAGAAATGTGGCAGTAACAGCGCACAAAATGACCTTTGACCTTATAGAGTAACTCTGGGTATTGGTGCTAATGCATTATTTTGTATACAAATTTCCTTATTACATTGTGTTTTAAATTCTCCCCTCTAAATTACGTCCTTCTCTACTGCTACGGTTTTTTTCTTCTACTTTTTTCCAGGGACCTATAATATACAAGCACTAATAGGTTCCTCACATTCTACTTAAAGGTACTATGTCCTATTTGCAGGCCAAAAAATTGAAAAGGTTAAATTCCAACGGCATTTGAAAGGTAATACTAATTTAGAACTGCCCTAAAAAAGGGGGGGGGGGGGCTTGAAATTGTCTTTAAGTGGGAAAATAACGACTATTATATATAGTTGTCAAATCGACTTAAGAGCTATAGAGCCAGTAAGCAAATAACTAACGTTGGTGAAGGTGATGGGACAAACTATCACTTCCGAGGCGATCTGGATGTAGCTATATTTCCGAAGCGAAGCTGAGGAAAGATACCGTATACATTCTGATCGACGAGGAAGTGATAGTTTGCCATCGCCTGAAACCAAAAGGTGATTATTTGCTTTATATTCCACATCTAAAACAATTTAACTACAAAAAGAAAAGGACGTGTATTCATCTACATGAAAGACACCAGGCTCAAATTCACACCAAAAAAGTTAAAAGTTTAACCAACCCCTTGAGGGTACGGTGCGCGCATGTGTTTGCTTTAATTGCGCTCATTGGTAATGCGCGCTTAATTGCGCTTGTTTTAGTGCGCTTTAGGATAATCTTCAGTGAAAGTGCGTTGCCCTGTGTGGATAGTACCTCTATCTTCAGTGAAAGTGCGTTGCACTGTGTAGATAGTAGTACTATCTACACAGTGTAACAAACTTTTTGCTTCTCCCATAAATAATGGGCGAACTGTCTTTCGTCACATGATTTACTTTTGACCAATCGTAGAGCAAGATTCTTAGTATGTGGAATATAATAAGTAATAGTCTGATTTTCAGACCATTGCACCGAATGGTCGTACGTTTTATGCTGCGTAAAGATTCAATCAGTATATTTTTGGCCATTACAAGAAGTGGGTTATTGATGTAGACAAATGCTCATGTACCCCTTACAGCTCATTTTATGTACCGGTACATACAATTTGCATTTACATGTTTTGAATATATAATTATCTGGTAATCAGCTAATTTGCATATTTAATGACAAATTAATACCGGTATTTTGTTGCGCAGAAACAAAATACTCTTCAAGATAATCATTCCTGTAAAGTTTTAGCTAAAAAGAATATTTACAAAGTCCTGATATAAGGTAAGCACATATTAATTAGCTGCTCTTAGTCATTTTTTAAAAACATTTCTGCGCCTGCAGATGTGTTAAGTTGAACAAATTTTTACAACTCTGTGTCTTAAAACACAACAAGATACTGACTTAACTGTGAAGCACCATAACCCTTTTTCAGAAAATGCAAACAAATTGGCTTTGCAATGCTTATTTTCTTTTTAAAAAGCCATGTAAAATTGGAAAAAATTAATTTTTAGCTTATTTTTCCATTATGAGGCAGGTTTTTCTGATAAGTAATCAATATTGTTTTTATTTTTTCTCAAAAGCCGCTCACCAGATTTTGTAAATTGTAGTAGCAAAATGTAGCATTCAAAATCACAATTTAAACATGTGCTTTCAAGGATGAAGAAAACAGTCTGAAGTTCATGGCATTTAGGGATAACGGAAGAGATGGTAAAGGCCCATAAATATTGGGGAAAAATTTGCAACTTAAAAAGATAATGTAAACTTACATCCAATACACATTAGAAAGTCCATCGAGCATTCCTTTACGGAGTTCGGTTAGCTTGTTGTCCGTAAAAGATCTGCCATTAAGAAAAAACAAGACTGCAAATACCATGAATCTATTTCAGTCATCTAAAAATAATTAAATGAATTAACTAACAAAACAAAATAATTTGGTGTATAGTGAATATTCATGTTTAAATGAATAGTAAATTGAAATGATTGAATATATATTTTACAATCAACATACATACATAAAGAATAAGTTTTTATTATATTCATTTATATGTATACATTGATATATCGGGGGGAAAAATGTCATGAATGTTATGACCCTTCCTGATCAGGTGACTAGAACTTTATATGAAGTTAATCAATATGAGCGTGATTATTTTGCACGTATTAAATACAAACAACAAAGGGCATTATAAATTTTTATGGAGGAGAAGTCCATTAACTACTGACATTTTTATTTTCATTTTGGAAGAAAGATGAAGCAATGCATACAAATGCGGGTAAGATTCAAATGACTTACATGCCGGTGATTCTGTCGAGTCCACTGAATGCCCCAGTCTCAATCATGCTGATAGAGTTATTCCGAAGTATCCTTTTTAAAAAGAATTAAATGTACATAAAGAATACAAATGGCAAAAATGTAAGTTGAATTGAATTAACTGAAATGGTATTCATAACAAAAAACATGACAGCACAAAGACTGAATTGCATTGAGTTTGCAAAGTAAAATCACAAAAATAAAATATCTTACAAATCTATATCATAGTCAATTATTATGTAGGAGAAAAACATAAAGCTAGAGAAATAGAGAGGGAGAGAGAGAGGGAGAGAAAGAGAGAGGGAGAGGGAAAGAGGGGGAGGGAGGAAGAGAAGAGAAAGAAAAGAGAAAAAATGAAACAACGATAGTGGATTCATTAAATAATCTATTGAATTAAAAAGATTACTGAACTTATCACTTTCCCTTAGCCAGTTTATTGTGTGGCTAAAAGAAGGGGGTACACGCTTATCATTAAACTCTAACTTATACAAGCATTTTGAACAATTATACAAGATTTCTTGGCTGGGAAAGTATGTTTTTGGAAGGAAGCGATTCAAATTTTGTAGTAAACAACTTGAAATTGGTAAGATTTATGACAAACATTGTTTTATTCATAAATTATAAGATATGAACAAACTTATGATTTTTTTTAAATATAGAAGGCACACAAATTTTGCTTCTTAATAACACAATTTTAAATATTCTAATAAAACTTTTTCATATCAAAATACACTTACAGGTCCGTTATGTTTCCCAGATCCTGGAATGTTCCTGAACTTATTGATTCTAACTTATTTTGACCGAGGTCTCTGTAAATCAAAATCGTTTTGATATGTATCATCAAAGGGTATCATTAAATTAGAAAGATTGTTATAATCAAATATAGATACAACTATTTAAAGAGGAATAAAATCTTTAGAGAAAACTGAATACAAAAAATATCGGTCAACTATATCAGTGGAAGTTCAAGAAAAACATATTCAAAGAGCAAAGAAAATAATACAGAAAAATTAAAACTTCTATTTCAATGCATTTATTCTTCTACCTGTCACTTTCAAAACTATAATATATTTAGAGCAGATATAGGTAGGTTCACTTTCAAGTTGCCAATTGTTTTTGTTCAGTGCAAAATTTAGTTCCTCCCTGAGTTATTTTAAAGCATAATAAGAAATTATCATCCTTTAACAATTATAATTGTCATAACAATGGTAAAGATAATAGATATACATCATAATGCTTGAGAAAATAACTGGAAGATAAATAAATTGATGTTTAAGTAAAGTCAAGTAATGCAAAATACATGTAATTCAACGTAATATAAACTGATAAAAGTGAAACCATTGCCACTACACATACAAATACCGCAAATAAACCTACATGATGCAAAGGAAAATAAATATTGTAATGAAAATACATGTATAAGAAATGCACATACAAGAACATAACCAAGAAAAAAGTGCAAAAAATTAAAGTAAGATAGAATCACTATTTATCCCCTTGAGCAATGTACACCTTAAAGGTAATACAAAGTTTCAAATGAACATATTGGAAGCATATGCTATCCTACAATATTCGGGGATCGTTGTTGCGGTTGAAATTGAGTCTAAAGTTATGAAATTGTAAATAATAAACTCTTTATGTTATATAGCTCCCTCTCAAGGTCAAGATATTAATTAAGCTATAAAACAATGTTTCTTGACTAAAATCTACCAATTGGCTATTCCCATTTGGAAATTTTATATCACAACTACATATTCTGAGATTTTCATGGTCGCAGCTACCATGGCCATAGGCGCTATTTGAAATTCATCAAAATTTGCCAGGAGCACCGGTAAATTTTTATATTCAATTTTTCTCAAAAGGAGGAGTGTTTTAAGGGCTAATTATTTTTCTTGTGCTTATAATACATCTACAGGAGCATCCAAATATATCAAAATTGTAAAGAATCACTTTCACCCAATTTTCAAATTTCCCAAAACTTTGTATTACCTTTAATAAAGCTAATGCTTCATGTCATAGCATAAACATGCGCTAATTAATTGAAAGTGTTGCCTCTTGCAGTACTGAAGGCACTTCAAGACCAAGGAATCAACAATGCATACATCAAAATCCTTAAAGACATTTATTCAGACTGCTACAACACTGTCAGAATGCACAAGGCCAGCAACAAAATCATGATAAGAAAGGGAGTTAGACAGGGAGACACCGGCTCACCAAAATTCTTCACTGCTTGCCTAGAGAGCATCTTCAAAACATTAGACTGCATGGTCTTCAAAGGGAATCAACATAAACGGGGAAAACATGAGTCACTTAAGATTTGCAGACGATATTGTCATCATATCTCACAACTTAAACGACCTCAAAATAATGCTGCAAGAACTGGACGATGCAAGCCGACTAACAGGCCTCAAAATGAACATGAAGAAGACTAAAGTCATGGCAGGATCAGCCAAAGATCCAAAACAAATCCAAGTGAACGGTACCAAAATGGAGCAAGTAGAGGACTATATTTACTTAGGGCAACGTTTCTCCCTCCAAGACAAAAATCAAGACAACGAAATAAGAAGAAGAATCAAATCTGGATGGCAAGCCTTTGGCAGATACAGCACCATCATGAAAGGCAATTACTTCCATTATGCCTGAAAAAGAAAGTATATAACCAGTGCATCATCCCAGCAATCTCATACGCTGCAGAAACATGGACACTAACATAAAAAATGGAAAGAAAGCTAGCAGCCTCTCAACACAACATGGAAAGAAGTATTCTAAGCATCCCATACAAAGACAGAAAAACGAACAAATGGATCAGGGAACAGACAAAAGTCCAGGACATCCTTGAAACAGTGTAAAGAAGGAAATGGAATTGGGCGGGCCACATCAGCCATAGGAATGACAATCGCTGGAGCTCAGCAATCACTCACTGGACACCATATAAGGGAAAACGAAACAGGGAACGTCAAAGAAAAAGATGGCGAGACGAGCTGCAACAGTTCTGGGGACAGACAAATTGGCACCAACAGGCGCTGAACAGAGGCATTTGGAAACATCATGCTGAGGCCTTCATCCTGTAGTGGATTGACAACGGCTGATAAAGTAAAAAAAAAGTTGCCTCTTGCACACAAGGTGTCATTTTGATTGAGCGATACTAGCGCTAATAAGACGAGACTACAAAGGCACGTATTGTGCATGCGCCAGTAAATCAACTCAACGTTAACACTGGCCACTTTTTATTCACTAATTTATATACGATATCGTTCTCACATGCTGCGTCAAAGTCGCTGATGCAACCCTGCGTCACAAAAATAACAACTCGTGTGCATCAGGATGTAAAAATCATTGTACTTCTTTGCTGTGTATTAACTAGAATGAGTACTGAAAATAAAATGATCAAGAGAGGCAATGAGAAACATGACTTAAGCAAAATCGAAGACTAACAAATTACTTACAACCACAAAAGATTTTTCAAGTTACTAAAATAATCCCTGTGCACCACAGTGATCTCATTCCTGTGGAGAAATCTGGATTGGAAAGAAAATAATGAAACGTCAGGAAAATGGTGTATGCATTCATTTCTATCCGATACCCACAAACCCACAAATGCCACAACTCACTACTCTTGGTGCATTAGAGTTCCACCATGATTGCATTCCCGAGAAGAAGGTGTGAGTTTTTGTCTAATTTTAAATCTGGCTTAATATCATAATGAACGATGGAATTGTTAAGATAAAAATGCTAAAATAAAAAAGACACTAGGACCTTATACTCAGTAAGGATCAGTATCAGGGGTGATAGTGAGCACTAAAAAAAAAAAAAAAAAAAAAAGGGTTTTTTTTCCTCCCTCAACCACGCCCCCTTGAGTAAAAATAAAAAGAAGGGGTTTCGGGGGAAAAAAATGGCATCTAATAACATTCCTCCCTTCTGAGTAAGAAAAATTGGGAAATAATAGGGAAAAATAGGGAAAATTGAGAAAACAAGGGAAAATCAGGATAAAATCCGGAAGAATAAAAATTTTAAAAAAATCAGGTAAAAAAAAAAAAAAAAAAAAAAAAATTATGGATCAGAAATGATGAAATAAATGTTTAAGGCGTGATTTCTAATGCTCACAATCTGCATTTTTTCCCTCGAGTGGAATTGGTCGCAGGTGGCAACATAAATCCATCGAGAAATAAATGATTATTGTCACCATTCAAAATAAATTTGTAATAATATGGACTTAAAACATGAACAGAAAAGAGGAAGCGAAAATTATGATATTGCGCTATTTTACACAGATGTAAACATATGATATGCAGCAAATTAAAATCAGGATAAAGAGAAAAAGAATATTTTGGGGTAAGAGAAATTAAAAGGCAACAATTATATAATAACACCTATAAATATTTTCTTTTTTGCTCATCTTTCCTTGCTGTATTAATATTGATTATTCCTTTTTTGTTATAGATCTTGTACTATTTTATTCAATGCATTTATTATGTGTAGTATTAATTTACAGTATCAATGCTACTTTGAATGCATTTTATCTTTTGTTCAGCTTTATAATCATAGTTTTTATGAATTTTCAGGGACCCATGGAAGACCAACTTTTGGTGAACATAATGCAGGCTTACCTGTGAAATATTCAGAGATAAATGAGTAAATAAAGTGAAAGTAATAATAACAATATTTTGGGGTGTAATTAATGTTTATAATTATTGTGATTCCTGAGGACCCTGATGACCCGACTTCAGCCAACCAACCTGCATGATAGGGCCCTCGAGCGTTCAAGGAATCTATTCCTACTGGGTACCCATTTATTGCATCTCGTTTGAGAGTGATAATGTAGAATAATGCTTTGCATTAGTTTAAACTAATTCTCACTTACAATTTCTGAAGTCTTGGCATGCCTTGGAAAGATCCTCTAGCTAAAGCGGATATCTTATTCCCTGACAGGTCTCTGCACAAAAGAGATATGAAAATAGTATATGGTGTCAAAAAAAAACAAGGGCGTCGATTCACAAAAGGACAAATTTGCGGATATTTTATAGAAACACATTTTAATTTTGATTTTGACACATGTTTCAATGGGATGTCGGCGAAGCTGTAGTTATATGACGGTATCGTGAAACAATGTCCTGAACCCTAAAATAGAATAATTAGCTGCAGTGCTATATACCCGAAATCCTAACACCAAACTAACGCTTTATAACCAAACGATAACCGTAAACATCTTGGTCATTCAGAGAAGCATGCAATCGGTAGTTTGGTCCATAGCGTAGTGAAAGAGTGTTTTAGTTTGTGTAATTTGTACTTATTTCCTTTGTAAAGAATTTGTAATTACTATGTTATTTTTGTAATGCTGTCTTCTTTCTTGAGTCTTTGAATTTGGAAGGACAGACTACAAACTTAGTAGAAGTCTTTGTGTCATATCAAGTATAAATAAAAGTAAAAGCTTCCAATACCATGCGAGTGATTGCATTTCTTTATCTCTCGTCCAACGCGTTCGTTCCAATCACTTTGCACTCTCATGAACATTAGTAACGCAATTTCATAATTTAGATGATATGGATGGTTCGAGGGGATGGGGAACTCTTAAATGGAAATTATTATCTCTGATATTTTCGTAAAATAAAGCCATGGGACATAATGGATGGTTCAAGGGGAGGGGGCACTCTTTAAGTGAAAATAATTAGCTATGGTTATTTCGTCACAAACCATGCAATATTATTGTGAAAGGGCTAATCGCCTTTTGTTATTACTTTGAATCAGTTCATAATTGCAACCATAGGAAGCAAACTAAATGACTTTGTTGTACTTATATTGTTTTTATCTTTTTTTACCTCTCAGTGTTTTTTTTATATGTTGTATCTGATCGTTTTATATTGTACCATATGTCTTTGAAAAATAAGAATGCTAAACAGAAACTACCGGTATGTTGATTCAGAATTATATACAATTTCATTTTCATGTCATTTTATTCTACTTCAGTACCGAGACCTTTACAAAGCTTTATTATCACAGTTTAAAGACACTTCATAACAGATTGTTTAATAAAGTCTATACAATGATATACTCACAAAGTTCGTAAAGATGTCATGTTTTCGAACACACCTTGCCCGATGGCAGATATACTATTCTCGGACAAAAGTCTGTTAAAGATAAAGACCAGTTATGGTCATGCGATTGCATTATGAAAGAAACGTTGTGGAATCTATCAGAAAAGGTTGATCATCTAGCATATAAGTATTGTTGTGTATACTGTAAGGTTCTGGAATCATCAAAATGATAAGAAATTTGGCCGAGTCTTGGTAAAGTTACAAGCACTGTACACAGAAAGATGTATATGGGACTATGCGACATGTGCGCAACATGTGCGCTATATCTATCAGGTCCAAATAGATATAATAATTTACCAAATATATAAATTAGTAGGCGGTTTCTCAGCAAAATTTGTATCATCACGTATTAGTCAAAACTTTCACACGATTGGTAATAATTAGAGCTTCCATATATTATTTTTTGAGAGGGGGGCATGTCCAAAACTGATTTTTACCTTAAAAAGAATGCATAGAATAGAACAATTCACTCTTAGGTAGCTGTTTGGGGTTGATTAAATAATGGTGTTTTTTGTGCTTTGTCCTCTCGTAAAATTAATAATGCTTTCCTTGAATATGATGTCTGTACATTCATAGGTAGTACATGTACCGGGTATTATGTTCTGTCAGTATAGAGAAGCTCGCGTAGTTCAAACAATCGGTATGTTAAATTAATCAAAGTAAAACTCAAAATCTATAGGTGTAAAACGGCGAGTCATTAAGGCGTTCATTATATACTTACAGTCTTGTCAAAAGAGGATACCTGGATTGAGTGATTGGTAACCCATACTGTAGCTCGGAGAAGTTCGTGAGTTTCCTGCAAAAAAAAGTTAAAATCATAAAAAAATCCGGTAAAAATGTGAGAATATGTTACATTCATAATTCTGCACAAATTTTAAAGGAAATATTTCTTTAAATAAAATTTAACGTTCAGCTGATAAAACCTTCCAAAAAGAGTTTTACATATGAAAGGAGCGGGTGAATGATGTGTACGACACATACTGTACGACGTCCGTACTTTCAAAACTCTTCATTTTACTACGAGGCAAAGTTGAAGGCACCGATTTGCTTGTGAACTTGTCACATATAATAGTAACAATGTCTTTTATAAATGTAATGCTTCCTGGGAGAAATTTAAATTACTTAAACATATTTGTGGCTTACACCCAGTAAATAAGATCGATTGATTGATCTGTATTGAAAAACAAGTCAGATAAAATCTTGGAACCAGTGGGACTTGAACCTGCATCTACTGCTTGCCAGGCAGCGACTCTACCACCAAGCCATTATACATGTACTGGTCCATGGCACAGTCACGATGAACTAAAAACAAATACCCAAGCTCTCCTGATATATTCTGACTTATTAATATTCATTAGTCCGCCATAGGACAATATAAATGTAAGGCTTTCTGGGAGAAATTTCAATTATTTAAACATATTTGTGGCTTACACCCAGTAATTCTTTTTTCCTGCCCGGCAAGCAGTAGATGCAGGTTCAAGTCCCGCTGGTTCCAAGATCTTTTCTGACTTGTTTTTTCAATACAGATCGATCAATCAATCAATCTTATTTACTGGGTGTAAGCCACAAATATATGTTTAAATAATTTAAATAAGTAACAATGTCGTTTTTTAAAACTAAAGATGACAGACAAATTTTCCTCAGAGTCCAAACAGAAATTCGGACACAGGCTAGTTTGATCTAGTTTTTGAGTGAGTCTAGTGAGTCGACATCCCATGTGTGAGTGAGCGTCGGCCAGATAGATGAAGGGACTTGAATAAAAAACAAATTAAAAAAACTCTCTTTAGTCCTTTCAAATTAGGAACTTAGGTTACCGTAAATAACGTTGTATAAACCGCCCTCGTGTATTAACCGCACCCCTCTTTTTCGCCCTTAAAAAAAAAAAAAAAAAAAAAAAAACTTTTTTTTTTTTTTTTTTTTTTTTGGCCGAGATTTTTTTTTTTTGTGTGTAAGATCATTACGGTACTGTAAATTAAAAACACAGTAGGGACCTAGGATAGAACCTTGTGGTACACCATGTAATAGAAAAAAAATTGGAGGAATTATTATTATAAACTACATATTGAGTTCTATCAGAAAGATTACTTTCAAACCAAGATGACAGACAAATTTGAGTGTTGTTCTAGTTTCCGAGTGGTGAGTCAACACACCGATTACCGAGCCGGGAGACATTTTTTTTTTTTTTTTTTGGTGTACCGTGTATAAACCGCATCCCCGACTTTGAAATTTTTTCGGCGGCAAAAAAGTGCGGTTTATACACCGTTATATACGGTAACTTGAAATAGTACATCCCATACGTTGAGACAGACAGCTCGAGAGATGGTAAAAAACCACTAAAAAGTAGCATTTTGTGGACTCAATATCCTGAATATGTCTATAAGACGCACCCCTGACTCTCTGAGGCGGAAACAAAGTGTGTCCTATACACAGAGATTTACGGTAAATGAATAAATAGATAAGTAAATAAATAAATGAATAGAGTGTTAAGATAATAACAGAGCCATGTACCGGTAGTCTTTACCGGTACTTACAGAAAGCGTATTGTTGACGGGAGTGTCAATGATCCCAGGTTGTTGATTGGTCCGTTCAAGTCACATGACGCTCCAACCTTTGAACAATACGTGCATGCACTCCCACAAGATACTGCTTCTGTGGCAAAATAAAGAGAAAATAAATGTTAATTATTTATTCATTTAAGTTCATATATACTGTACATATATATATATATATATATTCTCAATTTCTTATTTGTTCAATATTCCTTCATGCATTCAACCACTGATTTATTAATTTCGTTATCTATGATCTTGTTCAATAAATTTATCTTTTATTCAGTTGATCATTTGTTCATTTATACAATTACTATTCACCTTTTTTCTGAACAATGTTTTTTTAACTTACCTTTTCATCTATCAATTTATCAATTAATTCACTTATTTTCAGTCATTCTTTATCTCTGTTAATTCATTCATTCATTCATTCACTTACATGTACATGTATTCATTCATTTTCAATAATTCATTCGTTTGTTCAACTCTTGGCAAAGTTTCTTTTGAAATAAGATTTCTTTAATCATGCAAGCTCATGACCTACCGCAATATTTCTCGTCGTATGGATAAACACAGTCTGATTTTCCGTCACAGATGGATGTCAACTGCACACATTTAAGTTTAAACCCTGTGTTGTAGGCTTTGTAGCAGCGCATCTTTCCGGGTGTTGCACATCTTTTGAAATCCTTATCACCTGATATATTAGAAAGATGGAAATGTTGAAGTCTTCATCACACGACTGATTTTGACTTCTAGAACTGGTACATACAATAGATAGTACAACCCCGTGCTCCAGAAGAATTACAATCCACTCTTTTAGAAGTGATATTAAGGATCAATTCTCTCGGGGTAGAAATTCATGCTCCAAGTAGTGAAATTGGTACCCGGTGGGATGCGACAATCATTTGAGTTTGCTCATCATTGTAAGGATCTGTAAAATAGCGCCTGGCTGCAAAACTCCCCTGGGATTAGAGAATGTACATACATGTATACTGTGTGTAGGCATTCTGAACCCAATGACCGAGGTGATAATATGTGTGTAAAGCGTTTAGAGACTTCGTCCATTAATTAAGCGCTATATAAACCTAGAAAATTGTTGTTATTATTATTGTTGTTATTATTATTATTATTATTATCATTATTATCATAATTATTACTAGTAGTAGTAAATCCACTCTCGAAATAGTAATTCAAGCCACTGCTTTAGAGCAGATTTCACAATATTTTGGAGTGGATGCAACTCCAAAACGAAGTGATACCTAATATGAGTGGAACAAAGAGAAGATTTCTAACCCTATGTGGGATGAGAGTACCAGGTATATTCTTTATAACACTAGGCCCAAAAGTATACCTATAACTATAACTCTATCCCCAAAACTTGACTTACAACAAGCATGAACAATCCATCTTTGTTGAAATCAAGCCTCTTGTATCAAATATCACTGCAGTAACTTATGCCTCTGTCACACCTTTGCGTTTTTGGCTTGCGTATTGCTGCGTATAAATAATGTCAGATCACGATAATAATCCGGTTCATTATTACAATCATTTTTTCGTAATTCCGAAGGTGAAATAGGGATCATTATTCTGAAAGTTTTTTCGTAATTCCGAAAAATATTACAGGGTTCTGTGTAATTTTCTGAATTATGAACTTTCGGAATAACAAATCATATTTCATTTTCGGAATTCCGGACCCTATTTCATTTTCAGAATTAGGAACTCTATTCCATTTTTAGAAATACGAACATGTTTATAAATCTGCAACTTTCTCTGCTCATTAAATAGACCGGTTGAATATATAATCAAATGTTATGCATAACTCTTCACTAGGTCCCTAGGAAATTAATTAAGTTGATTTGTACAGAGCTAAAGTCAGGAGGTTTTGAAGAGTTGTAAATATATAATGTAGTTACATTTCTTGTAATTTATTGTTAATTTATTCATCCAGCATGTTGTATACTACAACTAGTGTTGTAACATCACAAATATCTCCAATTCCGTTTAACCGCCAGTCAAAACCGGACGGTTTTCGGTTAAACGATTAAAAAAAAAATTTAACCCACGTGGGGACGGACTTTCATTTAACTGCGAGGTGTAGTTGCCCAGATAACAATACGGCGTTGGGCCAACGTCGGCCATGGTCGGCAGGGTCGCAGTCGGCAAGCCAACGTTGGCTAATCGTTGGGCCATCGTCGCCATTTTTTACTGATAAATGGTGGCTATTGGTTGGCTATGCGACGTTGGGCCAATGTTGGCTGAACGTTGGTCCATCGTCTCAATTATCACTGATTAATGTTGGCTTTTGGTTGGCTTTTCGACGTTGGGCCAATGTTGGCTGAACGTTGGTCTATCGTCTCAATAATTACTGATCAATGGTGGCTTTGGGTTGGCTATTCGAAGTTGGGCCAATGTTGGCTGAACGTTGGTCCATTGTCGCCATTTTTACTGATAAATGGTGGCTTTTGGTTGGCAATTCAACATTGGGCCAATGTTGGCTGAACGTTGGGCCAATGTTGGCTGAACGTTGGTCCATCGTCTCAATTATCACTGATTAATGTTGGCTATTGGTTGGCTTTTCGACGTTGGGCCAATGTTGGCTGAACGTTGGTCTATCGTCTCAATAATTACTGATAAATGGTGGCTTTGGGTTGGCTATTCGAAGTTGGGCCAATGTTGGCTGAACGTTGGTCAATTGTCTCAATTATCACTGATAAATGTTGGCTATTGGTTGGCTATTCGACGTTGGGCCAATGTTGGCTGAACATTGGTCTATCGTCTCAATTATTACTGATAAATGTTGGCTTTTGGTTGGCTATTCGACGTTGGGCTAACGTTGGCTCATTGTCGCCATTTTCACTGATAAATGGTTGCTTTGGGTTGGCTATTCGACGTTGGGCCAATGTTGGCTGAACGTTGGTCCATCGTCTCAATTATTACTGATAAATGTTGATTATTAGTTGGCTATTCGACGTTAGGCCAATGTTGGCTGAACTTTGGTCCATCGTCTCAATTATTACTGATAAATGTTGGCTTTTGGTTGGCTGTTCGACGTTGGGCCAATGTTGGCTGAACGTTGATTCATCGTCTCAATTATTACTGATTAATGTTGGCTTTTGGTTGGCTATTCGACGTTGGGCTAACGTTGGTTCAATGTTGGTCCATCGTTTCAAATTTTACTGAGAAATGGTGGATATGTTGGCTATAGGCGACGTTGGGCTAACATTGGCTAAACGTTGGTCCATCGTCTCCATCTTTACTGATAAATAGTGCATGTATTATTATATTGGTTGGCTACCGTAAATAACGTTGTATAAACCGCCCTCGTGTATTAACCGCACCCCTCTTTTTCGCCCTTAAAAAAAAAAAAAAAAAAAAAAAAAAAAAAAAAAAAATCGTTTTTTTTTTTTTGCCGAGATTTTTTTTTTTTTGTGTGTAAGATCATTACGGTACTGTAAATTAAAAAACAGTAGGGACCTAGGATAGAACCTTGTGGTACACCATGTAATAGAAGAAAAATTGGAGGAATTATTAATATAAACTACATATTGGGATCTATCAGAAAGATTACTTTCAAACCAAGATGACAGACAAATTTGAGTGTTGTTCTAGTTTCCGAGTGGTGAGTCAACACACCGATTACCGAGCTGGGAGACATTGCCAGGCATAGCGCCAGGGGCATAAATTGAAACTTGAAACTGAAAAAAAAAAAAAAAAAGTGCGGTTTATACACCGTTATATACGGTATATATGACGTTGGGCCAACGTAACAAATACGACCTAGTACCTACATCCGGGTAAAAAAAATTGCATGCGTGCGCATGCCCATGTGCTCATGCAATTGCAACGTCAGCCGTATCCTGTCCATTTGTCTGGATCAGTTGCCGGGGCCGGGGAGTACCTACACTACATTTTCTTTCTCTTTCAACGTTATTTTTGTTAGCATGTCGCGTGAAACCGATAAATTATATAGTGTGAGAACTCCCAGTCACATAAAGCGAGGGAAATAGCAAAATTCCCTGTCTGAATGAAAGTGAAAGTGGGTACGAGTGCACTGCTCGGCGTACGCTTAGCATGCACACCCGCTGCGTGCAATTGAAGTGTGAGTGATGGCTATGATGGCTATGATGGGGGCCGAAGTGTCGGCATCAAATGCATTGAGTGTTTGCCGTGATAAATGTTAATATGTTCCTGACTTAGAGTTAGACCTAGGTGATGCATTGATGCACCATGTTACAGCGTCCGTGACAGTGATGATGTTCATCCCAATATGCATGATATGCAATATCGACCTTGAATCAAATGATTGTGAATCTGTTGGTGTTACAAGTGTTGAAGGTGCTGATGCGTTGTTTGAAAGACCAATTGAATCAAATACTGATCTTGATATATAGAGCTGAATGGGCACACTCTGAATGGGCTGTGAATTCAGATATCTCGCTAGTACATGTTTATAGCCTCCTGCAATCTTACAAGGGAGTGTGCCAAGTCTGCCAAAATATGCAAGAACTTTGTATCAACACATTTGGTGGATTGTGAGTGTGATGTGAAAGAGGTAGCTGGTGGGAATTACCATCATTTTGGCATTTGCAATCATTTAAAGTCGCAATTGGACAAGAATCACAATGTTATCGAATAGTAAATAGGAAAAACTATTGGGGGCGGGGGTAACACTGATTCCATAATTTTCATTCACAAATTTGATTATTGCTGCATTTTTATTCTCATTTTCAAATAAGTTTTTATTATTTATGCACATGTTTATTAAATTTCTATAATTTGAACTAAAGGTAAATATTCTAATTATTTATTTTTACATTCTGACGTTTTTTAATAATACATTCAAATCTATATAGCTCTTCCAAATCCCAATACTTTTTTCTCCTATAATCCCATTCTGAAATTTAAATCCTGCATTTCATATCATCAACTTCACAACAAATTCCAGATTCCTCTACCCGTCCAGATCCAGCTACCCCTACCTCGATCATCCAGAAAAGCATCAACAGCACCAAGGACCCCTTCGACATCGACCCCATCAACCTCCAGAACACTGTCGACCCCAACGACCCCATTGACCTCAACATTCAGAAATATGGGTATGTCATTTGGCATTTTATTCATTTTGTATTTAGTTGTACATCTAGACAGGATAGTTAATGCACTTCTTAGTATTCGTTATATAGTTGTGCGCACACAAAGTACAAATGTACTGGATTAATGTACGTTTGTGTATGACATAGCTGCTAACGGATGCAAGTGTCTTTTTCCTGATTATATTGAGAAACTGCATTGTGATCACTTACAAAACTATTCAACAACAACAAATCATGAAATACTGCTTATAGCAGTATTTTTTGGAAACAATTCTGAATGCAGGGTGCCACAAAAAACAAAACACAGTCAATTGATTTGTTTCTTGTATAAGCAACTAACGATATAGCTTTGTGTTTTTGTTTCTACATTGAAGGCTCTCTCAAGTATTGGGAGCTTCACATTTCACTTCAATTGTATAATGATGTGAAAGAGGATGCCACTCTTCTTCAAACATTCTTAAACATAAGAAAGAATACAAACTTACTAACTTAGGGTTTTGTGTTGTATGCAGAAAACGCAAATTGTGTATTCTTTCAACCATATTCTACTTCAAACACATTTGTTAGGGCAATATTCTATTTGCAGAAGTGCCCGGGTGTTAATGACATCCTCTTTCACATCATACAATTTAAGTGAGATTGTGCCATCTATTCTTTAGCTAATTTTGGGATCCAACACTTAAGAGGGGCTTTAAACTGTTATCAATCAAGCATCTCAACACTGAGCAAGCATTCTATCCATGAAATTTCATCAAAATTAGGGAGGATGTGCCACTCAGGACTACTTCCCTTACTATGCCGTACTATTTGATTAATATCCGTACTATTTCAAGGTGATGTTTCCATGATCGGCTTTTAAATCTTGTTTGGTTTCTTTCTTCTTCTTTTTTTTGCTGCAGATGCCGAAATTGTACCACCACAAGCTAGACAAGATTTTGATTCTGACTAACTCATTCTTTAAAGGTCGACTGCCTTAGGAAATTTAAACTTTTATGTCTTGTATCAAGACCCTTTTTAAGCAACATAATAACAATTGTTTCATAAATAATGCCTCCTTATATGTTTTACACATTTTTGAAAACCTCTCCAAGTTGCTTGTCTAATGGTGAACCCCGCCCCTTAAAATTCTCAGAGTTCCTCGGAATGAGTTCCTCGGAATGATTGACCAAAGGATTAGTGACGTTATATCAAGAACGATCTCCGCTTAGGAAAGCTACGGTGCTTGCTAGCCAGCTCTGCAGGCATATGTTTTTTACACAAACATAAACAATAACTTTTTTTATTAAATAGTGTGCTATGCATCTGTACTTGTTATTTGTTGTGGTGAAATTTCACTAATGGCCCAATTTTAAAAAGAGAGCTATACCATGAGCCGAAGAAGGTCGTAATTAATTTGAATGCCTGTATAATGTGTCAACTAAATGCATGCTATAAAGAATTTCAAAGGTAAGAACAAAATATTTCATATATCTAAGTGACTGAATGTTTTTCGTACTACCTTCTTCTCAATTTAAAGAAATATTGAAAGTGGTATATTAGAGTGAAGAAACTTGTATTTTCCCTTTACAAGCTCTGCTCTTTCTTATTTTCTCTTTCAAATTTCCTCTCTAGTTATATAAACATTTAGCGATTGATTTACTTCACACATTCAAGCAATGTAGCCTATCCTTCCTGAAAAAACAGTTTGTAGATGTGTTAACAATAGATATAGCGACGAAATGTATCAGCATCTCTGAAATGCCTAAGCAACAAAAAGGCAATTTCTCTGAATTTTATTTTTTATTTTTTATAGAAAATTGTTTACATTAATTGCCTAGTTCTTGGTATGCAAATGGTGGACACTTTATTAATTTCTTTATATTTTTGTGCTATACATATGTAGAGGAATCTTGTCATAAGCATCGTGTTCGTCTGCCAGAAAGTTTGTTTTGTTTTACTCGGGAAGTTGTGAGGATTGTTTATTATATTCGTACAATGAATTTCAGTATGTTATGTTATGTTACGTGTAAGCGACACTTCATTTTATAACAGCTCCTATCGTCCTACATGTAGCATTCATTGATAGTAGGCCTATATTGTGACACAGTGAGATACCTTGAACTTGAAACTATGTTTACATCTTTTTTGAATTCAAACGAAAATACCAAAGAAAGATGTACAATAATTGTATTCACATTTACAACAGTTTGTTTATTACACATAAAATAAAGTATGTTTTATCACAAAATCAGTTTATTTTCCTTGTTCTTTTTTTTGGGAGGGAGGGGGATGTATTCAGAGCAAATTCTAAGAAGCAAGATGGTGAACTTTTCATTAAAATTGGACAAATAAGTTGTTATCAAGTTTTGATAGTG
Organism: Strongylocentrotus droebachiensis; assembly: GCA_035222895.1. Lineage (NCBI taxonomy): Eukaryota > Metazoa > Echinodermata > Echinoidea > Camarodonta > Strongylocentrotidae > Strongylocentrotus > Strongylocentrotus droebachiensis. Next base: position 76,418 of record JAVYIG010004912.1, read on the forward strand.
ATTAAAATGTACCAGATAATAGACATGATGAAATTAAAACAACATGTCCCTCTTGCTGCAATATTGTTATTATACATATGTTCCAGAGGGATGTAAATCGTGTTCTATAATGAATTTTTCTCAATTTCAGTCTAATTTTGATGAAATTGTTACTATTTCATTTTGTGGATTTTGCTCTGTTTATTTATTTAATCCAATCTTAAACTACCTGAATTTTCCTTGTCACGTTGTGATGCATGTGTTTTGAATGATTGTACATGTCCAATGTAGTATGATCTTGACGATGTTGTTATAAACGGACGACTGATGTTGGTGTGAATATGTTGTTGAGTTGGTGTTGGTAATGTCAGAGAAGGTGGAGAAGAGGTTGGCATAACGTTGGTCTAGCATCGGCACATGGTGGAGGAGGGGTCGGCACTCGGTGGGAAAAGGGTTGGCATTATGTTAGGACAACGTCGGGGAGACGTCGGCACATAGTGGAAAAGGGGTTGGCATTACGTTGGTCCTACGTCAGGGGGACGTCGGCACATGGTGAAAAAGGGGTTTGGCATTACGTTGGTCCTACGTCGGTACATGGTGGGATAGGGGTTGACATGACGTTGGTCCTACGTCGGTACATGGTGGGATAGGGGTTGACATGACGTTGGTCATACGTCGGGGGGACGTTGGTCCGATGTTGGCTTAATGTCATTTCGTCGCTGTCGAGCCAACGTTGGCCCGCCGGCAAGAAAGCCGTTGGCCCAACATCATATTGGTGACGATGGACCAACGTAACAGCCCACGACGTCGGCGCATGGTGGGATAGGGGTTGGCATAACGTTGGTCCAATGTCGGAACTACGTCGGCACATGGTGGGATAGGGGTTGGAATAACGTTGGCCCTACGTCGTGGAGACGTCGGCACATGGTTAAAAAGGGGTTGGTATAAGGTTGGCCAATGTCGAGGAGACGTCGGCACATGGTGGGATAAGGGTTGGCATAACGTTTATCCAATGTCGGAACGACGTCGGTACATGGTGGGATAGGGGTTGGCATAACGTTGGTCGTACGTCGGCACATGGTTAAAAAAGGGTTGGGATGACGTTGGTCCAATGTCGGAAAGACGTCGGCATACGGTGAAAAAGAGGTTGGCATAACGTTGGTTCAATGTCGGGAGGACATCGGCACATGGTCGGATAGTGGTTGGCATAACGTTGGCCTGATGTTGGCTTAATGTCATTTTGTCACTGTCGGGCCAACGTTGGCCCGCCGGCAAGAAAGCCGTCGGCCCAACATCATGTTGGCGACGTTGGACCAACGTAACAGCTTACGTTGGCCCCACGTTGGCGTAACGTCGTATTGTTATCTGGGTGAAGGTGCTGATTTGTGTTTGTAAACTTGTCACAAATAATAGTAACAATGTCGTTTTTAGAAGAATGTGTTAAGATCATTGATGTCAATTAAAAACAGAAGAGGACCTAGGAAAGAACCTTGTGGTACGCCATGTGTAATAGAAGAAACATTGGAGGAATTATTATTATAAACTACATATTGAGATCTATTAGAAAGATTACGTTCAAACCAAGATGACAGAAAAATTGGAGTGTTGTTGTAGTTTCTGAGTGGTGAGTCAACACACCGATTATTGAGCTGGGAGACATTGCCAAACATAGTGCGAGGTTAAAAAAAAAAAAAATTGAAACTTAAAAAAATTATAAAAAATAAATTAAAAAAAAATATTAAAAAATGGGAAAACAGAACCGTCCAATTGAAAACGGATAGAGCCATGGACGGTCGGATACCGGACGGTTAAACGTTTGACTACAGCACTAACTACAACTACAGCAATTCTGTCGCCCAAAGGTAGACCTACAGTCTCCAGATTGGCTCTCTAAATCTAAAACGATCGATGGAAAACTATATATACATGTAGCATAAAATAAAAATGCGATGCTTTCCATAATTGAAACCGCGACGATAAATCTGAACAAATTTTGTGAGATCGTTTTCATCGGAAGGCCTGTTTTGGACGGCTTATTAAGGTTAACTAATTTAGGTTTTACCTTATAATTCTGAAAATGAAATTGAAAGATGCAGACGTAATATGAACCAAATATCTAAAATGATTTAGGATCTATTGAGAGAAATAATATGTTATTGAGAACACAAACAATTCTCAGCCAGCCATCTTGCCTATTGCAGAGCTGCCAACCTTGTGCGATAAAAAAAGGGAATCATGATGGCAAAAAAAAGGAATTTCAAGCAAAAAAAAGGAATTCATAAAAAAGAAACTTACAACCACGCACAACACACTTCCAAAGCAAAATTGTTCATTCATCATGCTGTTTTTTCCATACAAGCAGGTTTTTTTTTTGGTTTCATTTCATTCTTTTTGAGAATATTTTTCTTTTCAAGTATGTTTTCAATTCAGTTTTCTATTGAATTTGTGATCAAATCACCATTTTAGGGCAGGTGTTTGACGTGCGGTATGTAAAAAAAAAAAAAAAAAAAAAAAAGTATTTTATGAAGAAAAAACGTAATTTGGAGGAAAAAACAGAGTAATTCCGGCAAAAACGGAGTGGTTGGCAGCTCTGCTATTGCTAAGGACAGGAAATAGATTCTCACAATAATCAAACAAAACCTTCACTAAATGTTCCAAAGTACAAATATTTAATATCCTTCAAACTATTTGAATGAAATTTGAGACCTTCTAGAAGTTTTGTATTCCCTGATTTTTCTTTGTCTTTAACAAATAACAAATTATTAATTTTTTTTTTTTTTAAAGGAAAAGTTACCTTTAAGTAATGTCAAAAAAGGAAAATATAATATAGAAGCACTCGATCGAGGTACGCATGATCTCATTTATGAGTACATGCTTTTCTGCAATATTTCCGGCTAGTTTGCTATATCTTTCTTTCTCCCATTTCTCTTTAAAAAAAGAAGAAAAGAAGTGCCATTCCATTTAATACCAGGGCACCATCTTACAAGCATTCCCTTGTGCATGATTAAAATCAATTTTAAATTAGTGAAGATACGTTTTTATAAAGTTCCTTCTCTCTGCTTTAGGGGAAAGGAGAACGAGGCCTTCTTTTGATGAATGGGTAGAAAGCTTCCATTGTCCAGGCTATGAGATATTGGTCGATGATGGAGAAAAAAAAATCTTTTTGAAAAGATATGTTATCCCCCCCCCCCCCCCACATTATCTTTACAAATTTATGCTTTCTTTCAGAATTCCATTCTTAGACTCAATATGAAAGTTCTCTCTTTAATAGTCTTACTTCTAATTTCCCCCGTTTCTATAAAATGGAATCCATTAGCAAATTCATTGATAGTGATATCATTTTCAGATGCATGATGAAACTATTTTTCATTTGTCATTGTGAGAATCTACTGATTTTATCAAAGGTTTCAACTTGCCACAATGACTTTATTTCAATCACAATAATTTTCTTGCTTTCAGTAAAATCTACATGTACAATTGAAATTCAGTGCGGCGGTAAGAAACGTAAAATATCTAACATTTCAGAAAGTGAAAGTGTATAAAAACATAAACCATTATCATTGCGTTATTACCTGTTCTAATCAATTTTTTTGAAGGCAATTAGTCGAAGAGCCATTATTTTGATACGATACTTGCACTAATCTTTTTATATTTACTTTGTGCTCAATGCCACTCTCCCATCTGTCATCAAGCGCAAGTCTCTGACACAATAATACGTCAGGGAATGACGCTTTGTGTGCGACAGACTTGACAAGACAGCATGCGCTAGTCGAACCTAAGCAACTGGAGCGCCAAGGTCGTAAGTCGTCAAAAGTCAAAGTGTTTTCACCGTTCACTTTCCAATTTCCCTGCAGAGTGTGTTATCTGACATTTTTAAATGTGGAAAAATAAATTATTCAATTCGTCCAGTTCAAATTCTTTAAAGAAAATGATTAAACTGTCATTTCAAGATGTAAGATGAAAATACATGTATGCAATATCATCTCTAATGAGCACTCGCTCAATAAAACCCATGCTACACAAAAAATATATATATCTACTCATGCACTTTGATAAAAATCAAGCACAATGATCCACCAAACACACAACGTTATCAAGATTTTTACAAAACGTCCATGGGCGTTAAACATCTTTATAGAGCGTTTATATCCCAATAGCGATTTATGTTTCTTAGGGATCGGGCATTCCCAAGATTTTCACAAAACTTCCTGTGGATGTTAAAACGTTTATGGACATGTATAGAAACGTACACTGTAGGTCAAGGAAAATTAGTGTCCCAGGGGATCTGGCAAGGATTTGACTGGAGAAAATAAAAATTGAAACATAAAAATACAACTTACTGCAGAGAAATTCGTCATCCTCTAGAGGACAAATGGCTGTTCCGTCACAAAGATCATCCCGGTCATAGCTAACATTACTTCCGGTGCATCTAAAGCCCCCTTCCGATTGTTGCGTCGTAATCAGACCGAATGCATCCGCTGTAAAATGAGATAAACGAAGTATATCCGTGTTATGGAGCATTGTGCTGCATTGTTAAAGACACTTGACTCCGTACATGTATGTCAGATTTTCAAAAAAATTGTTTTAAAAGATGCGCAAGACTTGAAAGAAGAAAGTAAGTTAGGGGCGGGGCGCCATCCGTATGCGTTCCTGAACAATCAGAAAAATCGTGGGGGGGGGGGGGAGGGGATAATGGCCCCCCGGCCTTATTAGGGTTTACTGAGAAAAAAACCCTCTACATTTAATATAGTGCATCCACTCAAAAACATATTTCTATCAATATAACTTGGAAGCTGGTGTGAGGAAATAAAATTCTTAGGGGGAAAATGTGAATATAAAGAAAACAATTAGTGGATAGTGAGGCAATGATGTCACAGACCCATGAGTGTTTTTGTCTTGTGATTTTCAAAGTTTTTTAATGTCATTAAAAATTCATAACTTTCTTATTAGTTATCCGATTTTGCTCAAACTTTTTTTGATTGCTTTGTCTGATTTTCCTGCTTCTATTGAAAGTAATTTATTTTTGGAGTGGAAGTTGCCCTTTAAAACGTGATACCAGAAGAAGGGAGTCAAGATAGATTTGATAGAGTGTCAAATGCCTTAGCTGATCATAAGCATGTTATTAGAGTATTCATGGATCTGAGCAAGGCATTTGACACTCTTGACCATACCATACTTATATGTTAATTGGAATACTATGGATTGAGGGGTGTTGCTATACAATGGTTTAAAAATTATTTAAAAAATAGAAAACAATATGTATGTTATGATTCAAATGAATCAGAATTATCATCTATAACGTGTGGAGTGCCACAAGGGTCAATCCTTGGCCCTTTGTTATTTTTTATATATGTAAATGATATTAATAATTCATCAAATGCACTACAGTATATGTTCTTCGCTGATATTGACAAAAAGAAATAATAATGTTGAATTACCAAAGTTATCAAAAATGGTTTACCGGTAGTAATAAACTGTCTTTTAATTTAAAGAAAACAAACTATATTATATAATTTCAGAACAGGAAAAATGACGATATTCCTGACATTGAAATTACTTTTGACGGTAAATTATTGGAAAAAAAGGATAGCACAAAATTCCTTGGTGTTTCGATCAATGAAAATCTGAGGTGGAATATTCATGTGCAATATATTTCTAATACTATTTCACGTAATATTGGTATTCTCTGTAAATTGAAATAATGTGTCCCTTCAAATATCTTGTTTATGTTATATACATGTAATTCATTAATACTGCCTTATATTTCATATTGTAACATTATGTGGGCAAATTCGAAAAGCAACGCTGATGCCATTTTACTGTTACAAAAGAAAGCCATGCGTATATTCTTCCTATCGCGACCACACCAATCCCTTGTTTTTCAAAACTAAAAAAACTCTAAAAGCTGATGATATAAATATTCTACAAATAGCACTTTTCATGTTTCGCTTACAAAATTGCCTACTACTACCTTCATACTTTCCCCCATTGTTTAATTTGAATAAAACCATCCACTAATACCATACAAGGCAAACTGAAAAATTCCATTTAAGAAATCCAAAAACCGCATTGGCTCTCAGTCAAATCCATTAGACACGCCGGCCCAGACATCTGGAACTGTCTGCCCATTGTAATAAGAAACCTTAGGACATTGTATTCTTTTAAGAAGGCGGTTAAAACTATGTTATTGTCTAAGTATTGATCCTGTCGTGTTTAATTCTACTGTATTCATGTTCATGTGTACAGTGACTGTACATTCAACAATGATGTGTAATCGTCCATGACCTAGCATCGTTTATCCATCCATGAATGATCCTGCATTCAATCTGCAGATGTATTAGATTTATTGTATTATTACCAACGCTCCTTCTCTCTCCATTTTCATGGTTGCAGCTACCATGGAATGGCCTTATAAGCCATTTGAAATTTATCAAAATTTACAGGGAGCACCGGTAAATTTTTCTTGAAAGCAGAAGTGTTTAATGGGCTAATTTTTCTATATACATCCACAGGGGCATCTAAATATATCAACATTTTAAAGAATTACTATCAATCCAATTTTCAAAATTTCCTGAAACTTTGCATTCTATACGAGGACTGGCTATTACCATGTTGTTGTTTTACTCATATTATATGCTTGTATTTTACATGTATGCATATCGGAAAAACATCCTCAACTTATTAATCCTGTGAAATATTAACAAATAAGTTGAAGAAAAAGAATATCATCATAAAATAAGTTTGCATTTGAGAAATAAATTCACCTTAAAATTGTTTAATTCACCATTTATTTTGTAGGACTTTGAAACTCGTATTCATAAAAAACTTTCATAAAAAACTTTCCATTGAAATAATTTAATTTTAAGCGCTTTGTATCTGTTTTATTAAAAGGCGTTATAATTATAAAAATGTTTTGTATAATTGCTAATATCTATCACTTGAACCTTGTACCAAATTATATATTTCAGTAAAAAAATATGTAAGAGGATTCACCAATTTCCAACAGTGATTTGATCACGTGCGATGCAAATTTACCTGGTGAATTACACTCATACTGCCATTGAAAAATGATTTGATTATCTTGTTACAGTCAAATACATGACAACGATATTTTTCGGCCAAAAAATTAAAGGGGTTTCTTTGGGTTCCTAGTGTGCTACTATAGTAATAGTGTTGTATTGCTCTAAACTATAGCGCCAGTATCCGTCAGGCTCTGACGCTCATGGCGCTGTACATATTACAATGACGAATATATCACTTCCTTAACAAAAGTAAAGGTAAACTAAAACAACACAAATTATTACGCCACAATGTTAATTGTCATAATTAAATAGCACTGTTATGAAAGAGATGAGTTTTTAGAGCAACTTTGAAGTAATGGAGGGCAGTTAAGCTATGCATACTAAGTGGTAGCTTATTTCAAAGGGACAGACCAGAATAAGAAAAGGCTCTATCCCCCCAGGAATTGCGCGTCTTAGGGACAACTAATAAGGAGGATCGAGATGAACGAAGATGTAGACATGAACAATTCAAGTGCGTGGTCATGAAATTCAATGGATGACAATACATTGACAAGATACTCAACCATTATTATAATTGAGAAAAAAATGTTATAAAATGAGAGACTCACTAGTTACAGAAGTCAGTTGTCCATGCGTCTTAAATCCCAACAACAAGACCTCGAGAAAAAGATAGGTAAACACGAGACGAACAAAACTAAACATGATTCTACCACTTCAGCTTGGTACAGGTATATGGGCAGCCTACTCTGACGATCACTGCCTCCAGATCCGAAAAAGCAAAATGCAACTTATCCGCACAGTGAGTTCTACTAGTATCAGGAGCTGGGAACTAGGCTTAGTATTAGTTTGCTTGAAGCTGTCAGTCAGTAGCGTTTACCTGCCGATGCCTGAAACTCAGACATCGCTGATGTACATGTATTAAGCGCTATATATAAGCAGAAATATTATTATTATTATTATCAGAGCAATACGGCTCGTCAAGCGAGGGCGTCCCAGTTTTTTGAAGTCGAACCAGACTTGGATTTGTCGTCAGGTTTTTGTTGATGTAATTCCCCTCCCTCTTCCTCTTCTTCCTCCTCCTCCTCTTTCTCCTCCTCCTCCTCTTCCTTTTCTTCCTCCTCCTCCTCTTCCTTTTCTTCCTCCTCTTTCTCCTCCTTTTCTTCTTCCTCCTCCTCCTCCTCCTCCTCTTCCTCCTCCTCCTTCTCTTCCTCCTCCTCCTCCTCTTCCTCCTCCTCCTACTACTAGATCTAGTACTAGCTCCTCTTCCTCTTCTTCCTCGTCTTCCTCTTTTTCTTCTTCTGTAGAGAAAATTAAATTTGTTATCATGGTTATTATGTACTCACATTTTGATACCCAGATGCAGTTTCCTTCCTGTCCTGGATGCGTAGGTTCGTGATATCATGTTCAGCATTATCGTAAGCTTCTAGGCCAGAGCTTCTGAGCTGCGGCCGAAGTTGTACCGCCGCGCCGGGCGCCTACCGGCTCCAGTACGCTTCGCAAACGCTTCCAGACGACGGACGGCATCTCTAACATACTTTATAGAGACTATAGACCTCTAGGTCTAGACTTATTATTGGATTTGTTTTACTTGCGACTTGCCTGTCTTGGTCTTGTTGTTTAAATATGAGTCTGCTGAACTGAATCAATCAATTATGCAAGTTCATCGCCGTTTAACAGCACATAAATTGCTGTTTAAAACTGGCCGTCATGATGATGGTCGTCTGCTGCTTGTTGTTGTTGTTGTTGTTGTTGGCCAATAGTCAATGATGATGTATAGATGGCGCCGCGCTGTTTCGGTTTTTTCTGGCTCAAATATTTGATTCAGTGAGTTTGACAGCTTCCGGCCGTTCAATCGATGGTGTGGGCTTGTCGACCATAAAAAGGGTGCGAGTATTAATTAATAATGTGCAGTGCTAAACTATACTTTTCCTTTCCCTCCTTTCCGAGAGAGAGAAGGCAAACGTGAACTAATATAAATACAAGGGCGGAAAAAAGAAAGAAAAGTTAAATACACTGAGCTGTGGCTTTTATATAAAAGCCATGCAGATGATCTTCTTACCCCAATAAATTATGTAAACTCCTTTTTTTAATTTTCAGCCTTGAAAACAACTTTTTCATCTCACGTATATATTTCTTACAGACAATTAAATGTTCGATTGTTTCAGTTTCATTACAATTCACATATAGGTCACAAAGGCCGTGTTCTACAAAATCCAGATAAATAATTATCGATATAATATCGATGGATCTCAAATAGTACCTTTATTTATTGTTTCCAGGGGCGGCGATTTCTGTTCATGACCGGGGGGGACGAAATGCGAGGGACGAGTTTTTTTTTTTGGGGGGGGGGGGGGGAGGGGGGGGGCAGAACAAAAAAATCTGCATCACCACCACTCTTACATGTTACGCAGGCCCTGGGAACGTTTTTCAAAGAGGGGGGGGGGGGGCTAAAGTATTTACGATCAGATAGAGCAAAGCAAAGAAAATTGGAGCGTAAATTGGCGTGGGGTCCCGGGGCGACGCCCCGGCGGGTGTCAAGGGGGTGAGCCTCATGAAGCTCAGGGGTTTTAGGCATTAAATTACGATCAGATGGGCATCCAGGGGGCGCCTTAGGGCCCTTGGTGGGGTCCAGGGGGCAGAGCCACTGGAAACTCAGGCGTTTTAGGAATTTAATTACGGTCAGATGAGCAACCAGGGGCCGTCTTAGGGCCCTTTGTGCGAAAAATCATGCCATTACAACATTTGTAAATCACTGGTATCGAATTAGAAATAAACCACGTTTGAATTTCATTTGAGGGGAACTGCCCCAAAGCGCCCCCCCCCCCCCCTCCCATCAGTACGCAAGTGCGAGGGATAATAGTGAATGAGAGGGGTGAAGGTGACGGAAGTGACCACCCCCCTCACAGGTTTTTGAAGTTTTGTTGTATTAAAAAATTACATTCCTTAGCAAAACTATAATATAAAAACAAGCTGTATACTTTTTTCATACTTTTTTCTCGGTTTTTACTTGTACATTTTGAAGGATATTATGCGAGGGAGCGTAGCTCCCGAGTGAGAAGATTTTTGCATTTTTATTTGTCTAAACGCTGCACTCTTGGACCCTCCAGAGCCTTAAAGTGTGTTGCAGACTTTAGTCTGTATATGCTGTACATTTTTTTGTGTGCACTTTTTCAAATTTTGAGGGGGGACGACCCCCCCCTAAAAAAATTGAGGGGGGGGGGACGTGTCCCCCCGTCCCCCCAGGATCGCCACCCCTGATTGTTTCCCACTGATTTTGCCATAATTGTTGATAAAAATTACGCATACAATTGTATTGTGATTAATTGATTCCATAGCGCTATACAGTGCGTCCCAGAAAAAACGAAACCGAGAAGTATCGATGTTTTATCATAACTTAATCACAACCATAATTAATGAATGATACATATTTGGAAAGCTTAGAGTCTCCTCTTTCAGTTAATGCTACTCACGTGATGTTTTTTTTTACGCATGAGTGATTAAAAGCAATTTGAAGGAAGGAAACCAAAAAGTAATTTGGCGGGCGGTATCTGAATTTCAAAGAAAAATTCATATTTCTAGAAAGTTCATTTTCTGTTCTTTCATATGATACCTCAATCAAGAAAAATGAGCCAGGAATAACAAACTTCTGTTTGTTTAAAGTAGCCCTTACATTTTCATAATTTTAACAAACGAATTCGTTTTCACTGGGTGCCTGCCGTAGCAAAAAGCAGATTTGACAAAAGACTTAACTCCGTTTCGTTGACAATCAGCCATGCATGAAGACTCTCGTATACGGCTGATTGTCAACGAAACGGAGTTAAGTCTTTTGTTAATTTCATTTATTTAATTTTGTTTGTCTTATTACATTATATTCCATTATGTTTTTGTTTGTCCAATGGACGATTATGCCGTATTTTGTTAGTCTGCATAAATCTTAACAATTCAATCACAACTCACTTACATGTACACAAATTAAACTTATAATTTCTTCATGTTTGTATTTAGATTGTTCATGTGGTATTCTCCACTTTTCATGTATGCTTGCCATATTGTATAATATTGTATTTATGTTTAGCATAGGCTAGGTTTAGATCATTCCTATTTATCTTTATACTTTTATATTGTTGTTTTGTTGTATTCTCTATTCTTTGTATTATTAAGCTATGTTTTTATTCTTTATCATTATCATGACATGTACATGTGTTGTACTCTCATACCCCAGAAGGGGGTCGAATGAGTCAATAAATTATATTCTATTCTATTCTATGAAATTACTGTGACAATATTACTACTCTTGATGGATAAAGTTCACCCATCAGAACATTATTTATCAATTCATATGACACTGTGGATTGATCAATATAGTTCTCAGTGTTATAAAAGTTATCCACCAATGCCAACTTATCCTATGATATCGTCACAAACATTTCATGCAAAAGATCAGAAAAATATGTTCCAACTTAATATGGACAACAATTTTGTATAGATGGTTTCATGGCCACCACTGATCTATTTGGTAAATTTTATCTTGAGAATTCATCTAAGATCTGCCGAGACTAATCGACCACGGCGGCAAAAATATTCACGCAAGATTGGCGCAGAATTGTGGGTAATCTCCTTGGTTGTTAAATGACCGAGATTTGCAGGATTTAGAAACCTTATAAATCATACCGAGTTGGGAATGCTGGCACCAAGTTTAATCTCAACACAAGGTCCAAGCAGGCCGGAACAAAATATTGGGTCCAAGATAGACCTATAATGGCAGTCTCGGGACCTATACCCTGCGTGGGCCTCAAATAAAGAACAAGATCAACAGCTCTCGTAAATCAGACGTTGATTTCTCCCACTTTCCCATCTACAACTATTTTAGAATTATTACATAAAATAAATCGAGCAATTGACAGGGGTGAATTTACCTTAGCAGTTTTTATTGATCTGTCAAAGGCTTTTGATGTAATAGATCACTCAATACTATTACAAAAATTAGATTACTATCGGGTTAGAGGTATACCGCTGAAGTGCTTTAGCAGCTATCTAGATTTAAGAAAACAACTTACTGAAATTAATAATATAAAATCTGAATATAAAACAGTTAAATATGGAGTGCCCCAGGGATCCATTTTAGGACCAATTTTATTTCGTATTTATATAAATGACATCATATTTTGCATTCAGTCGATTAATTTTATTTTATTTGCAAACGATACAAGTATTTGTTCATCAGGCAAAAATTTAAATTCACTGTACCAATTGGTAAACATACAATTAAACAATATAAGTCAATGGATGGATGCTAATAAGTTGATTTTGAATACTGGAAAAACAAATTGCATGATTTTTGGAACTCGCCACATTGAAAATATTGATTTGAAATTACATTATAGGAATGAAGAAATAATAAAGGTTCAAAATATTAAATTTTAGGGCATCTACTTAGACGATAAACTGTCATGGAACTACCATTATAAATGATCTCTGTAAAAAACTTTCAAAGGATATCGGTGTACTCTATAGGTTACAGTTTCTACCACAAAAAATATTAAAACTATTGTACTACTCCCTTGTATTTTCACACTTGAATTACTGTAATATGATTTGGGGTTTAACATCAAAGACCAATCTTAATAAAATACATAAGTTACAAAAACGAGTAGTACGTATAATAACTCATTCAAATTTCCTTTGTCATAGTGATCCTCTTTTTAAACAGTTGCAAATGTTGCCAATCCATGACATAATATTATTAAATGTTGCCACTTTACATACCTTTACCAGATTCATTTAGGGAATGTTCCACAATGAATTGTCAAATCCACGAAATATAGTACCATGCAGCCACGCTCTTGATTTTCATTTACCTTTACATCGTACTTCAACCTCTAAAGATTCCATATTGTTCATGGCCCATTAATTTGGAATAGTTTGCCAGATGTCTTAAAACAGTGCAATACTTTAAAACGCTTCAAATACATGTACAAGGGTTATTTAATGCTACGGTCACAAAGGTTCATACGAACGACAATTTCGTACGAATCTACTGGTTTTCCATTGTCTTCCCGAGTTTCCATCGTCTGAAAATCGTTCGTACGGCGTTCGTAGCAGTTCGTAATGGAATTTGTGACCGAGGCTTTAGCGGAACAAAATGAAATTGTAATTTATGATGTAAAATGTAACACTCAAGCTGTAACTTCTTTCTTCTTATCTTCTCTCTCTTCTTGTCTTCCTGTAACTTTCTTTACCTTGTTATCTTTACCTTTCCTCTGTCCTCTGTTGTTGTGAATGTATGTACTATGTTTTGTTAATATAAAATAAGTTTATATCTTGTTTATGCTTAATATTTATTTGGGGATCATTCTCATCAAACCAATTTTGGCTTTCATGATTCCCCACTTCCTTTTATCTTATGTTGATAATGAACGAACATGTATATACTTTTGATGTTTTTTAAAAGAGAGTGAAATAAATAAATGAAATGAAATGAAACCAAGAACACACAAAACTTATTAACCCTAATAAGGCCGGGCTATTTGAAGTCTTATTACGGCCGGGGGGGGGGGGGCATTATGGCCCCCCCTAAGATCTCGGCCGTCAAACGGCCGATCTCCGCGAAAATTTGCACGCATGTCAGGTGAAGTGTATAGAACAATATGATAATTTCAATTTTTTGAAAAAAATCCCTCATTTGCATATTTATGGTAATTTATGCAAATAACGTCATAAAATCACATTTTTACCCATAAGTCCTATATTATTCATATTTAAGCATTCTTTTTCACTACATATATTCGTTAGACCATTTGGAACAATAATACGACAAAAAAAATTGGAAGAGCCAGCTTATTCCTTATGTTATCTCTTGTTTTGATAATTTCTTATGTATTTCATTGTTTTTTTAACTTATTTATGTTATTGTTTTTTTTTTTCATTTCTTCCTACAATTCAACTATTTTGACTCCCAAAACAACCACCTAAACTTTAAACAAGACCCAATAACCAATGTTTGATCTATTTTTAGGAAAAATGACATTTCCATATGTTTTGTACACAAATCACAAAAATGAGCGATTTTCGGGCTGACATGCAAAGACAAAAGGTCACGTGACCTTGTAACTATAGGTCAGATTTTTTTTTTTTTTTTTTTTAAAGATGCGCAAGACTCTAAAGAAAAAAGTCAGCGAGCGGCGAGGCGCTATCCATATGCGTTCTCGAACAATCAGAAAAATCGTGGAGGGGGGGGGGGGGGGGCCATAATGCCCCCCCCGGCCTTATTAGGGTTAAACATGAATAGTCGAAAATCTCTCATATTATTATTCTTAATATAATTTATTTAGATGATGAATACATTTCTTGGAGCTATTTTATACCCCACCTTCTCCCCTTAAACCCTTATACAGCATCAGTGCCTTTTTTTCTTCTTTCGGTTAGCAGGGCATCTACCGTGCATTTTGTTTGTCTGTTTCATTTACCTTTTTTTTGGTCGTAAGCGGGGAAGGTTTTTTTCTTCTTTTTTCCCCCTGAAACATGTTTGTCCTTTCCTTTTAAAGTTGATACTCTAAGCAAATAAATGTCCCTTAATTTGTTACCTACGGCAAGTATATGTTATTTTTAAGTTTTTCAATTACTTAATATATCACAAAAAATTCTGTCTACTCGAAATCCTCAATTGAAATGTCTAAAATATCCGCCTCTCTTTGCATAGAAAATCAGTCACGACGCTGGTCTACTATTTATGACCTCACGTCCGGGAGAGAGTATATTCACGTACCCGGATGTTCCATAGCAAACATGTGCAGAGTGATACGATTTTCTGCATATTTTTGTTTCAAAGGCTGAAAAGTCTAATAAATCATAATTCTATGTACAATTCTTTACCTTCCCCTAGTACTTCATAGTATTAATATCAATTCCCCTTTTAAAAATTATAACATATACATGCCAACGATGTGCTATTAGTCGATATTTTCACCATGTAATTTTTGTTTTGGTGTTGAAATCGGCCCAGGCACGGAGTGAACAGTGGCTGTCTACCCATGCACAGTTCATTACCATACACTACAGCGATCTCCGATGGTTTCTTCTTCCTTTTCCCATGTCTTTCGCCTTCCTTGGCCCTGAACATCCTTCATCTACCAATTCTGACACCGGTAGTCAGGAGCAAGTCTTTGTTAGTTGTTTTTCTTAGCTGGCAACGTCGCTTTCATTCTCTTGCAATTGCCGATAAACATATAACTAGCGCACGTACGTTCCATCACAAGCAAGCAGCGCCTAGAGCAGCGGCTTGGTCTTACCTCCTGATTCTGCTCGCTCCACGAACGTTCATGCAAGAGCCGCATCACTCGCCAAAATATTATAGAGGAAGCGCGCTTGCATGATCTCGTTCAAGTTTGATATTTTACAACATAAAATGTTTAACTGGTACTGAATCCTTTTTTGAGGCAGTCACACACATCTATGATAAGTACTATCATAGTTCTAGACCTATTCGTTTTACAAAACTGCTCATGTACATCTGATGACAAATTAATGCATCCGCCTATTCATAAGTGCACGATTTAACTTTAATTCCTAAGCAGTAAACTCGTCTTAAATCTCTACCAAAATAGGTGAATATGAGGATATAAAAAGAAATCAGCGACTGGAAAATGTTGCTTCGTTATTCTTCATTCAAATGAAAACAGAAAATCCATCAAATATACTCCTTAACAACAACAAATCTAAGCTATGACAGGATAGCATTTACGTAGGGATATCACTGCCATTCACTCTCACTGAGCCCATGACTCCCGTTCGTGACGTCACGGATAGAGGCCCGACTCTACGTGCACTTCCGGGTTTCAGACTTAGATATTTTGGTAGAGTTTACTCGAATAAATTCATTATTCTAAACTTGTTTTGTCGGGTGGACACCATTTGGTGTTATTATGGGGGTTAAAAGCTTTCTATTTATGTAATTATCTCAGTATTTGGGATTGTCTTAGAGTATCAACTTTAACACTGCCGTTTACTTTTCTATCATTTTCATCTTTGAAAGTGTTAATGCAACACTAATTCTCACAAGCAACTCTGCTTGCTTCTCTTAGTTTTTCATCTCTATTCGTCCCCTCTCTCTCTCCCTTTCTCTCTCTCTCTCTCTTTTCCTCTCCCTCTCAATTCTGTCAACTTTTCTACATTTCAGTATAGTTTGTCTTTATGTTTCCCAATCTATAAAGGAAGAGTTTGTAACTTCATACAAGAAAATCAGAGAAAGTTGTCTTTTTGTTTGACTGTAAAGTGCAACAGCTAATTCTTTTTTGTGTATTTATTGTTTTATTTATATTCATAATGCATTTGAAGATACATATACAAAATATAAGACAAAAATAATTAATTTGTGTAATAGATTGAAACATCTGCAGATAACATAATGTCATTGTTATATTGTATAATATGCAATATGTTACATGCACAAAATATGTGTGATCGCAACATAAGCACACAAACTGTATGCTTAAAGTATACAAGAAATGAAACATTCTCCAGGACACTGAGGGGAAAAACAAGAAGAAAAAAAAAGAGTAAACTGATTAAAAGGTTGGTGAAAAAATAATAAGTGATGTCTGTTGGAGACCATTGCATGCATTAAAAAAAAATGACATTCAGTCATAAAGGGGGGGGGGGGGGGGGTAATAATAGCATCCAGTGAAGCGTTTTCAATAAATAATTGTTCTTGTACTTCAAATCCTCAAATAGGCTTTCCTAAAATAGACAAGGTTTGAGAAACCTTTGATAACGCCCTAGAGATAATGTCTGACTCTTTGATCATGCAAACAAAAATCAGGTCACATACCAAAACGAACAGCATATTTCAAGGATAGAGGAATGAGGCAATATCTAAATCACTGGCAAATGTTCAAAACGTTGAACTCATTTTTTATATAAAGGTCACAAGGCCAATTTGGGAAATACTTCAAGAGAAAATTTCATCCACACATCAAATAAGCGTTACCATTTGATGTCATTAGATAGTACTGAAGCAAATTTGATGCAAATCTATTTAAGAGGATGATTATGATAAAAAGTTTATGCACAAAGAAAGCATCTGAGATTTAAACATAATGAAGACTGAACATCATGAACTAAAATAAATATTTAAACAAGTTCATCTCTGCCTCATTCCCATGGCATAAATCATAGAGTATTTTCTTCAATAGAGGGATTAACTTTTGTGTAAAAGTAAACGAGTAAACACCCTTCTTACTTCAAACAGACAACATCAAGAAATCTAGGAAAGATTTTACAGGCTTCAACTGATAATTCATTGGAATAATGTTAAGATTGTCACAAAAACTTATTATTTGATAAGAAATACTGGTCTCGAGAACAAAAATTGATTAAATTTGTTAGAGAGTGCATTTAAAATTCCCTTTTCACATTCAAAGATTTTGAATACTCTAGCAAAACCCATACAAGTTGCAAATCAAGTGCACGTTAATATTCAAAGTAAAGAAAAGACAAATTTACAAGCAGAAACCTGTCGAGTACCTTCCTCAGTTCTTCTATACAAATACTGTTTGGTAAGTTTAACTTGCTTAAAACTAAAAACATGTACAGTATTTCTGACCCTTCAGAAAATGCTTGACAAAGTCAAACACCCCCCCCCCCCAAACTAAGACATAAAATGGAGAATTGTTTTTTTATAAACAGCATAAAATACCAAGCAAAATATGCAATGACAGAATAAATAGATTTCTATATTTGATATTCCAAATATGAATAGGAACTTGGAAGAAATAAAATGAAATATTCTAAATCCTTACTTTTGGAGGAGAAAAAAAAATTCAGCCACTTTCATATATTTCATTGTCCTAGGAAAGAAAAATAAAGACATAAAATTTCTAACACATATCACACATCCACAAAAATGTATGCATGCCTAATACAAAATAGCAGACTCGTGAAGCATGTTTGCATAGTGTATATCATGAAAGTATGAAATAGCTTTATATGTATATATCTCTATGTACAAGGCATTTCTGGCTCATGAATATATCTAAAGACTACGGTCAAGCTGCTATTTTCCTCTATGTTGATGTAGAGAGAGGGAGAGAGAGAGAGAGAGATAAAGGAGAGTTATGTTTCTATCTGTGTGCTGCAACTAGTTACACTGTTTGCACACTTTATCCCATTTGTGTACTTGTTAGAAGTACATGTACATACAACAGAACTATGTTCAGTCCCATCTATACATTCCTACATATTCCTATGCATTAGACCACAGAGGGTTGGTGATAGGGAAGCTAACATCACATGTAGATGTAATTGTGCCATTCACCGGGTGTCAGTATCAGGGTCTCTGCACCTTATAAGTAGTAAGTAAAATAATGAACAAAGTTTAGAGCACCCCCCTGCAATTGGTAACATGTCTAGATTGCAAACTTTAAGGGGGCAGGGAAACATGATACACCAGAGAAAAAGCCCAAAATGATCTTGAAAAAGATTCCAAATTTAATAAAGAAAAAAGAAAAAAAGAAAACAGTTTAAGCTTACAGTGAAAAAAAAAAAAAAAATGGCTTGCAAAACCCCTCTACCACAGACAGAGTAGATCATCTGGACCCAGAAGTGTGTTAAGTCTGCAGTAAAGTACATGATATAACACCCTTCTCGCTCCAAACAGATGAGATATTTATGACCAAATCATTTATAACCTTTAAAAATCTGGAGTTTCATGCCTCCTTAGTCTCCAACTCACATAGTCAGATTGGTCGTCAAAAATGAAAGAAACCCTAAATAACTCCTATAACCCTAGTACAAATAGGGCAAAACCATACTATTTCATTATCATATCTAATTACTAGAGGATTGTGGGAAAGGGGTGTGCTTTAAGTATACTAGCTATTTCGATCAGAAATTTCATGGCTATTCTTTACAAAAACCTGGCAACTAGTCCTATATTGTGTCTTACACCTTATAAGGATAGAAAACTACTTCACTTTAAACAAAAATATCTATTACTAGAAAAAAAATTCTCCCTGATTTTTCAATTTTAATGGCATCACATTTGCCATCAAGTCATATGTCTTATTAGTGGGCTAAATAAATACATAATATAGTCATAATTTCAAAGAATTGTTACATAATATATCATTATATGAATCACATAATTGATTTGACATGAAGCATACACAAAGAGGATGATGTAACACAAGGACAATGATTCATTGGAAGGCTATGAACAGTATCATCTGCTTGGAGCCAGAAGGGCGTTAACGTCTTTCAGGCTCCAAACGGACGATATCATGTACTGAAAAACACAAGGGTGTTAAGTCGTTGAGTGCAAGGATGGTAAAGAAAACAGAGAGAGAGAGAGAGAGAGAGAGAGAAAGAGAGAGAAAGAGGGAGAGAGAGAGAGAGAAAGAGAGAGAGAGAGAGAGAAAGAAAGAGAGAGAGAGAAAGAAAGAGAGAGAGAGAGAGAGAGAGAGGTAGAGAGGCAGAAAGATAGCAAGATAGAGAGAGAGAGAGAAAGAGAGAGAGAGAGAGAGAGAGAGAGAGAGAGAGAGAGAGAAAGAGAGAGAGAGAGAGACAGAAAGAGAGAGAGAGAGACAGACAGAGAAAGAGAGACAGACAGAGAAAGAGAAAGATAGCGAGATGGAGAGAGAGAGAGGAGGCATGACATAGATCCTGCCTCCAGTCAAAGTTTTGAGATTACTTCCAAAATCAGTGACAATTTAAAAATAAATGCGTACATACATCACAATCAATACTCGAAAATAAAGACATTATATGTCTTTAATGGAGTAAATAACAATGGCAGTGACTTTGCAAGCATATATACGGTTATCAAATCATTGTACAAATGAATACTTCATAACAGATTACACAGGGTGGTAACATACACAATATAATTAAATAACACAAATATAACGATTGTCATGCTGCCAGCACAAAGCCTGACATTTGAGAGAAATATATCCTTTCCTTATACAGTAGTCAACGATGTTCCCTGGATAGTTATTTGAATTGTCATGTGTAAAAGGTGTGGTAAGGACTTCATCTGTGATTTCTGTTGATGAGTATGCTAAATTCCTGAATGTCCGCAAATAAACAACGATCAAGCATGTTTTGGAACGGATTCAGAGAGTAAATCAAGATTCTTGAATTTGTCTTTTCAGCCAACTTATAAAACAAATTACAAGAAATATAATTTTGTACTTTTTCTCCCAATCTGGAATATCTTTGTTCTTCATAATATTTCTCTCTTTTTTTCATATCAAATATTTTTCTGCAAAAAGTTTATAAGTACATGTATGCATTGTATACGAATAATACAAATTAAATAAAAGATAGCTATACAGTGAAAAAATTCCTTTTTACACAGAAAAGATGATCTTTTTGATCAGATAAAATAAATACTGTTTAAACATTTCAGTAGTGCTACAAACAAAAAGGCAACACTTGTATCATATGACAACAACAACAAATAATCCAATAATAATGCTTGAGTGGTGATCCCTTCTCAGGATAGTATCACCTCTGAATTACATGACATGTGCAAAGTATCGAGAGCAAAGTCAGGAAGAGAAAGGAGCCCACCAGTCTCTCAGCTGCACAGTTTTCTTGCGGGCTGACAGGCTCTTGATTTAAGTTGGAGTCCGGCGTTTGCGCCTTCTCGCTCGGTAATACTGAAAGGGGGAAAAAAGAAAAAAGAAAAAAAGAAAAAGATTACTATAGTATTATATACACCATCAAATTATGATCGCTAGTGTTACAATGATACCCCTTTGGGTAGCCTTTTAAAAAATTGACATAAGAATAACTTTGCCAACATCCAATTGAAACATACATATTAAAATGTACACACTTCAATGGGATGTCAATAAAACTGTACTTATGATCGTTAAGTGAAATGATACCCAGCAGTGTTAAGCAGTCACACACAAAAAAGGAGAGAAAATGAGGCATGAACAAGGTATCTTCACAGAAAAAGCACAATCTAAGTTGTGTTATTAATTAATTAATTAAGGTGTAATTCTATCTATAAACATAACAAAAAGACAGAAACAAACCATAATGCTACAATATGACATAAATAAAGCCTGAAACAATCAAGGAATGCGGTACTTTGGTATTGGTATATAGGGTAATAGACTATCCATTATTTGCAGGCATTACATAAATGATCAAAAGGAATGAATCTTATCAGAATCTTACCTGGATTGACTTGAATTTTAATGTCTGGCGTCTGGATATCGACGGCCACGTTAGCGCCTCCCCCAATACTGGAGAGCGCCTGGAGTTTGACGACGTATCTCGCTCCTGCCGTTAGGTTTCTAATCACATACCATCTTCGAGTCTGAATGGAAGAAATAAAGGGCATAGATTAGAAATGAGTTCTAATAATAATAATAATATGGTTATTTATATAGCGCCGGTATCCGTCAGGTTCTGACGCTCATGGCGCTTTACATATATTACCCTGGTCGTAGCCAAGTGCCTAAGTACACTAGCGCTCAAGCATATCAGGTACCCATTTACACCTAGGTGGAGAGTGACAAATGTAGATTATCATCTTGCCAAAGGCACATCTAATATTTATTAAGTGGGACAGTTTCAATGGCTATGGTTCAGATACCTTCCTCAGACATGTGATGGCAAACTGAAGTTAGCTGCTTGTTTTGTGATCGTCAGAAGAAGTAGTTTCGGCAAATATTGTTACGTTTTATGATCACAACTGAAGAATGCACAGAACTATCGGTATTGCAAGAGATGAAGGATGATCGATAGGCAAAGAAGAAGGTTTGATATACAGTTAATGGTACAATCACAGCATCAATGCAAATCATGCTTTTCTCAAAATAATCCCCTTTATTATTTAAAAAAAATGCTTTAAGCCATATTAAGACAGGGGTTTTAAACTTTTAATGTATTCAGCACCGTTCAGATCAAATGTGTTTTGAATAGTCGGTTTAGAAAGGTGGAAAGGTATCCAGCCTAAGGTGCTCAGTTTGTTCATGTTTCCTTTTGATGGCATTTACAGACAGGTGCGACACGGCATTGAGGGAGGAGAGATGAAGGAGCTACCTACCTCTCTGAGAAGGGTGGAAGTGAACTCCTCTCTCTCGATGGTGGGCAGGGCGGCGTGGGGAAGGCCGGACGATGGCTTGACCTGAGCCCAGTAGATCCTGTAGCCACTCAGAGGGTACTGGGACCTCGTCGGAGGGGCCCATGTGAAGTTGGCGCTGACCGTCTCCCCAATGACGTAGGAGTAGCTCATGTTGATAGGGGCGCTAGGGATATCAGGAACTGCAGAGGAGAGAGAGAGAGAGGAAAGAAAAGGAATAAGTTAATGAATGAATGAATGAATAAATGAATAAATATCAGTCAATAGATCTCATTGAAATCAACAATAACTTGATTACGAAACAATTGCATATCATGTAACATTTCACATACATACACATACTTATCTCTCTCTTTCTTTAAAAAAAAAAGAAGAATCATAAATTAGCTTGTATTGTTAAGATATTACTACTACCGGTAAAAGCTATTAATTCGTTATGAATCAATTACGGTGTCATAATTTGGATGCATAATGGTTAAAAATCTGTCAAAAATATTACAAAAATAATAGGATGAGTATTTTAAAGATAACTACAGCTTGTTTCCCCATAGATGCGAGACAATGTTGACACAGTGGAGTTGTGGCCTTGCTTAATCATGCTTGTCAGTCTTTGTCAAAATATTTCAGTTGCCATGGTAACTGGTTGGTAAGAGAGCTCTATACTGTGTTATCTGTGTTATTTCTAACCTGTTGGAGACCCCTTCCATAACATTCCCACTATATACAAAACTTTGTTCTCTTTAACCCTTTGAAGATGATCTGGTTTCTTTCAGTATGTATTTCCCTGAGTTTCATCCTAGGTTATCTTGGGCTTAGTTTTCCAGTCCATTTACTTCTTTGTATTTCTATGAGGTGTCCCTTTCTTTGGTTCTCCGAAAAAGAGGCCCAGGAAAAGCCTGGTCTCCAAGGCACTTGTAGGGATTACCTACGGTAACCCCTTTTCTCTTTCTGTAACACCCCATAGCAGTTCAGGGTTTTCAAAAAGTCTAAATAAATCAGCATTTCCTTCTAAAATTGGCAACAATAAATTGTATTTTCAACTCTTTCATAGTTTAAAAAAAAATTTAATAAATGAAACAGAATTTTTTAATGAAAAATAAACCCAAAATTAAAAAACAGTACATGAAAACAGTAATTATAAATTTCACCTTGCTCCGCAAATTTAGATACTTAAATGATTAAAACTGACAGTTGCTAACTTAACATGGGCTAAACACAGGACAATAGCAGGATCAGGGGCTCCTAGTAAAGGACAAATAAGAAGATTATTTCAGAAAGAGGATAGATGGTATTAAGACCAACACAAGACCATTTCTTCTAGTTCTATCGTAGATCTGGATAGCCACCGCAGCATGGCACTGTGCGGTACATGTACATGTATGGTGTGATTGTAAGGCATAGTACATGTAGATATCACATGTGCATCATCAAACCGTTTCCCCACCCACCCGCGGTAGGTCAGCATTAACTGAAGCACTGACTTCTCAAATTGGCACCATTCATTCTTATCTGTAGTTCATACTTGTATGGTTTAATTGGTATTGAATAAACAAGTGTGGATGAAAATGACAAAATGCATATTGGATTGCTAATTGCTAATTTTTTTGAGTATCAGCAATACTTTTCATGATGGTGAAACTGAATTGTAAATACAGTTTTCAGGTTTTCCAACTGTTAATTCTTTTAAAGAATTACAGTGTGCAACCCTGAAAACTTTACCTAAATTTCAATTGTCAAGTTGTGAGAAAAATAGTGATTATGACTTGTACTTTCCATTGCCATTAGAGAGTTCACTGCTCATTTTCAACGAAACCATTCTTCATTGAGGGCACAATGTACTGCAATGGAATTGGACAGAATTTCACTTTCTGCTGATGTATCATGCCTAGTTAGGATCCAAAGATAATGCTGAAACATCACTAGAAGGTAACACTGTACTGCTACAGGCTAATTTAAAAAGGGTAGCATCATCATCTCCTGTTGCCATGGATACACACACCACCATGTGGCATCTCCAGGGGGTGTTTCACAAAACTTGTCATCAGTGACAAATGACAGTTGTTGTTATAAGCTACTGAAATCCTTGCTTCTGATTGGTTATCAGCAGATTTGTCACTGATATTTGTCATTGAAAAAAGGCTTTGTGAAACGCCCCCCAGATCCGTAACATGTAACCTCACAGGTGTCAGAAGCAAGAGGATGAAAAGCTTGTTAAATCTATTCCAAATCCTTTGTGAGATATTATAAGCAAGGACATCTGAAGTGGGTAAATCTTCCGGGAAGGTTGTCTCGTTTAACACTTTAACCCGATGGGCAAACTGGGGGGTGTTTCACAAAGATACTAAGTGGAACTTAACTCTAAATGGGGCTTAAAAATTATGGAGAAAATTCCACATCAAGAACATGAAATCTTCTTGATAATAGAAACAACATTTTATGCCTTTTGAAATAACTTTTACAAAATATTTTCAATGATGCTAACGGCTTTCCATAATTGTTTAGTCCAACTTATAGATAAGTTCAACTTAGGATCTTTGTGAAACACCCCCCAGAATGAACATGTAGGCTTTGAGAGGGTGTGATTTCATAACCCTCCAGTAGCTGCATCTACGCATCTTTCATGGTTAGGATATCTCTATAAATAAGTTGTCATATGTGTACATTTATTTATTTATTTATTTATTTATTTTTTTTTTTTGGGGGGGGGGGGGGAGGGGGGAAGAATGAGAAAATATTTTAAAAAAAAGGAAGAATTGAATAACAATAATGACAAAAGAGAAAGGAAAAAATAAGGAGACAAGGAATTGTGCGCATATTAACCAGTAGACTCCACTTCCACCCCCCTTCTACAGGTGACAATTATCATACAATACATTCCTCAGGACCATTGCAGACCATTGGAATGCATGTTCATGATGACAAATTCCTGTGGTTATCCCAACCTCATGATTCTGCTACAGGTACACTACTCCATGAACAGACTACACGAGCACTTGACAATTTAGGGGGTTGTTATTTGTTAGGTAAATTGTAACACTTCACAGGTGTGTGGTTGGAAGGAGAGACAGGGAGAGGGTGAAAGAAAGAGATAGACATAGAGAGAAAGAAAGAGAGAGAGGGGGAGAGAGGGGAGAGAAAAACATAGAAAAAGAGAGAAAAAGAAAGAGAAAAAGAAAGAGAAAAAGAAAGAGAAAGAGAGAGAGAAAGAGAAAGAGAGAAAAAAAAAAGAGAAAGAAAGAGAGAGAGAGAGAGAGAGAGAGAGAGGGGGGGGGGAGGTATTGGAGCTGTTGAAAGGAGAAGACAGGTGAAGAATAGAGGGTACTAATCCTCCCGATCGATGATTATCTTTCCTTTCTACTTAACACTCACTCACCTTGAGAAAGACTGTTAGAGCAGAAGGTGAGACGGAGGATGAGAGAAAGAGGGAAAGAGATCAGATAGAGGAGAAGGAAGACAGAGAGAGAGAGGAGGAAGAAAGCGAAAAGGAGATAAGAAAGGAAGGCAGAGATTGGTTAAATGAAAGTGAGGAAAGGACTCAGAGATGAACAGAGGAAAGGAGAATGTTGGAGATCGAGAGGAGAGGTGGGGGGGGGGGGGGGGGGGGCTGGGGGTGAGAGAAAGGACTTGGAGAGCTTAAAAGGGCCTAATCCATGTCTCTATTCTAAAAAGAGGTTAAATCTGGACTAATCCCCTACTTAATACCCCTACTCATGGAAATCACTGCCTTTTGTCCAAAGCAAGAGGATATTGGCCCGAGGGTCCATCATCGATATCCAATTGATAACATTTGAGAATTTAAAGCTGCAAACCTCGGCTAATAATCGTCTACTCCCCCCCCCCCCTTCCCTGCCAAGGAATTTCAACGACCTACACATATGTACTCCTCAACGTAAGAATTCCTGATCACCTTTTTTTCTCGACACTACAGATTCAGTGTGATCCCTTTTGAGCCTTCTCTAAATACTGATTACCCTTTTACATTATTTCAGCAAATTCAGAATGGAAAAAAATATAATAATAAGCTGAATACCATCCATTTCAGGTAAGATTATCCCTTCACTATTTAATGGAGTTTCTTGAAGATTTTCTCCTTCTCCCCATTTAAAGTCTCATGGAATAAATGTGATTGAGTAGGACTATTAGCAAGGAGATAATGTCTTACCGGTGCAAAGAAGGTCATCAAGAATTTAGATGGTTTCGTCTAAGACGGTTCTTTTGTTAACATATCCAAACTACATGTAGGTCATGGACTTAATCCTTTAAAGGAACCTTAAAGGAATTGGTCAGCGCTGGGGGATAAATTAAATGTTGAGGAAGCAGAGAAATATCTGATCTTGTAGTAAAGTGGACTCCTTGTGTATTAAACAAGGAGTTGGTTGAACAAGTGAAGTTACATCAAGTTCTAAAAAAAACTTATGTGAGTCTGGGCACTTCAAGCAGATTGGCCCAGTTGAGATCCTTGCAAGTTTTGTGTAAAAAAATTATGTCACGACAGTTATCATGGATCAGTTTCTCAAAATCGTTGTGTGTCTACGTTCGTGGACACTAAAACATGTGTTACTTCCATATCATGCGCTTCTTTGGGATGATCATGAACTTAGACGTAGAATGGTTTCATGAAACTGGCCAAAGGATTCTCAGTATTTCCTTCAAACATTCTTCCTTCATTGTCCCTGGTGGAGTTTTAATATTCCAGGATAATAATATTTCCCCCAATTTTGGGGATTTTTTTTCAAATTTCACGACAAAGAAGAGAATTTCTTATTTCACATATCCCATACTTCCATGAGAGCTTGGTGCCCTTGGCAATTGAAGGTTACTAAAATAACTTGTAGGCTTACTTGGTGTGGGACATGTCGGCCTTGGCCCTCTATAGACCACTTCTGTACAGGGAGGAGTGAGGATCTGAATGGTGGCATCAAATGGTCCCCAGCCGTGATCGTAGACCGGTCTGACCCAGACCTCGTACGTACAATCAAAGGAGAGACCATAGAGCTCGAAAGATGTTTCCTGTAAAAGAGAAAGTGAGGTTGGATGCATCAGTGAAAGGGTTACAGGGATTGGTGAGCAATTGAGTGTTGGAAAACTAAACAAGCTTGGGTAAAATCAATGAAATACACTGTACTTAATAACAGTGAGATGAAATATTGATTAATACAAATGCAAAAGTTCCCTCCCCCAAAAAACCCCCAAAAAGAATTATTTTAAAGAATTGGATACATGTTGGTGATGGAGCCTTTCTTCTCAGAAGAGAATAAAATGGACATCTACAACACAATCACTGAACAGTAAACACATCTTTAAAAGATGCATTTTGGTGTACAAGGACTGACTGGCTCATAAAACATGACAGGTTTCAAAGGTCCCTATAAATTTAGTCCACTACTTTCAATTTTGGGATAGAATTTGTCACCAGTGACATTTACACTTACAAATGTTAATACAGTAGGGATAAATGCTATAGAAGAACACATGATAGACAGGGAAAATAGTTAACCATAAAATAAAATAATTCAAATGTTTCACATAATGCGGAAGCACATGGCTATTGAAACAGCCATTTTATATCCCACATATTCACATACAAAACATTCTGAAATATTGAAAAACTGTACGTTTCCCCAAAATAAATATCAACTGTCATGCTATTACATGCTCTTTCCTCCATATAGGTCTCGGCATGCATCTCAAGAGTAATACCTTAGGCCACACGAACAAGACTGACACCAGGAAGTGTTTCACAAAAGGCGCATCTTTATCATCTCGAGATTGCCATATAGCCCGCTATTTCTGATTTGGGAAATAATCACTTAGTTACAAATCACGTCCTCATCAGTTCGAGATATTTTGCTCAGCATTCGCGCATAGTGCATGTCTTCGATCTGGTTAAGACGCACCGGATAAATAGCTGGATATTTTGCAAACTATCCCAAGATATCTTGGGATGACAATCCCGACCAAATATCCTGCTATTGCAACTTCGGGCTGATGAAGACGCAAATTAGCTGGATACTTTGCGATCGGGATAGTTCAAATAGCAGAATATTTGGCAATCTCGAGCTAGTGAATACAGGCCTAATGGTCCTAAGTTGAACTTAACTCTAAGTTGGATTTAAACATTATGAAGAGCCATTTGTAACCATAGAATAAAATATATTCAAAAGCAAAAATTCAAGTATTTTAGACTTTTCATAAATTCCACATCAAGAACATGATATCTCCTTGATAATAGAAAAAATGAATGATTTGAATCAACATTTTATGCCATTTAAAAGAACTTTAACAGAATATTTTCACAAAGATGCTAACGGCTTTCCATAATTGTTAAGTCCAAAATAGAGATAAGTTCAACTTAGGATCATTGTGAAACACCCCCCAGATCAAAAATATTACATAATGTCCAAATCATCGGTCAGTGTGGAGTCGGTTTGGTAGTTGACAAGTGCATCACTCATTGAATCAAGTGCAAAAACTTGAAAGTGATTTCATTCATTTCCATGAACTACTGAAAAAATATTGATCCATGATATAATGGTTGAGCTTCTGGTACTGTTACCTGGTTTTCATCATAGGAATAGTGTTTATGAAGGGAACAAAATCATAGTGTGAAAGGGTACACTGCACCGAAAGTTACGAGTGATGTTCTAAATGGTGTTTGTGTACAATGTGAACAAAGCATCATCAGGCACTGCAATATAAATGTGAATGCTCAAACCTAATTCACGCATAAAACAGTAAACCATAAGAAAAAAAGAAAAGATTAGAAATATACAAGAAAATAAAATGTAAGATATAAGTATGCAAAACAAATTCGAAGAAATACTTTGGGCATGAGCTTTTTAATGTCTTAATTTCTTCCTCATTTCAGAGATATCATCCCTTCATTGATCAAACTAAATCATAATAAGATTGTTTTTTAATTAATACCAACAAAAAATAAGAAAAGAAAATCATTATTTTTCCATTTTGACAAAGTGTTAATCATCTCTACAAGTTAATCAAGTAAATATAAAGTCATGTATGATATTTGTTTTGGTCTTATTTTCCATGCAGAATATTCATGCACATGCATTATTTCATGGTCTCGATAAACAGCAAAAAGTCTATGGTTAAAAAAATATGCAGGTCCATATTAGAGTTGTAAATAATATGAATATGACCTTTACATCATTATTTATGATGGGATATAAATGGATATCATGCGTTCAGTTAGGATGGGTAATAACATTTCCAGCAGATGTTTCAAATTTTTCAAAACAAATATTGATATGATAGTTTAATACTAAATTGACTTTTTTAATGATATATTCTCAAAATTTCATTCAATTATATTACAGGTTGGAAAAGAAAATGACAGGGCATACAACATTACCAATATCAAAATCTAAAACAATCCATGTAGGACACAGAACAAACAAACAGAATTATAATTCTATTCTTTTATTGGATTTCTATTGTTTTCATGTTTGAATGTATATCCCATATTGCTTCCATAGCTCCCTCATGACTTCCTTATAAAAGGAAACAAAAATAGAAAAAGTGAATTTTTATTCTGATTTAACAATCCAGGTTAAAAAAATGAGAATAGGGAAATTTTGAAAAAGATTAAATGTGGTATCAGCTTAGGGGGTAATCTTTATGAGGTCTTAAGCGCCTTAACCAAATCTTATATCCTTGCGATTGGTAGTGTCTCTTTCTTGAAAACTTCCTAAATCTTTAAACTTTTCCTTCTATGTCTGTGTCTGTGACTATCTCTATCTCTCTTTTTCTTTTTCAACCTCTCTGCATTTCGGTCTGTTTCTTCCCATCTCTCTCTCTCTCTTTATCTACCGTATCTATCTCTCTCTCTCTCACTCTCTCTCTCTCTCTCTTGCTCTCTCCCTCCCTGCCGCTCTCTTTTTCTAATGACTTGGGTACAACTAAGTTAGGATGGGACTTAACTATCAAAGAAAACATGCAACTGCATACGAGATACATAATACACAAGGAAGGTTGCTGCATGCTTCATAGTATACTATGCACTTAAATACTAATGGAATGCCTTTGCAAAAACCTGGCTAATAGTACACAATGCAATACTCATGCTGCACATCATGCATGTACAATGCACATGCTGTAAATGATGGTAGAAACACATTTTAGGTTAGTATGGGCATGCTAAATTGGCTACTACATTTCATCCAATGAACATGACATTGTATAGAAAATGTAAGATATTAGCTTAATGCATGTATGACTAAGAAAGATAAGATAAATAAGATGCATCATCTCCTCGTCTATTTAGAATTCACATGGCCCCAGAAAAGAAATATTTGCTTTATCAGATTAGCATTGAATGCAAAGCTAGAAAAGCTCAGAAGAATTGATATCATTTTCAGATCTCTTCCAATTTCCGATCATTTACTCTGTATGCCAATACATAAACATGTCATCATCCATTCAGAGTTTCAGAACTATTCAGTGTTTTATGAGTTTTATTCTAAAGGAGTTTCAAGAAGCCTTTTCTGCCAAAAGGCTATCAATTTTGATTAATGCCTAGATACACGAGTCAGGCTATCTATTCCATCATATTCACATCGTTTATAGTTCATTGCCACAGGCATTTTGCCAAAGAAAATGTACAAAAGGTTGCATGGTCTAACGGTTGCAAGTACACCCTTCTGGCTACCATCAATGGCACTGTCATTATCAACAATTAAAGGCAGCCTAGCTAAAGAAGTTAATCGATTATAAAATACAACCATATATCCTAGGCATCTCCTTTAGTTGGGTAGTTCAGCTCGTTTGAAATAGCAGATGGAAATTCATTATTATAATCACTTTTCACTATCAGTATATTTTTGGCTGCATTTGAACACTAAGGCCCGAATTCACAAAGGAGGTTTAAATTTAACCCATGGTTTAAACCCTCATTTACATAACCCATGGTTTAAAAATAAGCGCAAAAAAAGAGCGACACAATTCGGAGGTCCAATATTAGACGCGCGCTAGACAAGGTACATTTATTTTTAAACCATGGGTTATGTAAATGAGGGTTTAAACCATGGGTTAAATCTAAACCTCCTTTGTGAATTTGGGCCAAACTTACTAAAATTAACATCTTGTCTGTTTGGAGGCTCTCAACAGACAATTCCATCTTTGTGATCTTTGAATCTCACTAAGTATTCAAAGAAAATTGCGTTCTACTTCTATATCTATCCTCCGATACCAGCATTTTCTTTTTGTTTAATTATAATTCTCTGATTAAAATGTTTGGTAATGTAACATGAAATGAGAATAACCTTTACATTTTTTAAGTTGAAATATTAATTTCACCTACTATCATTAAACCCCCAAGTCTAATGGACACAGTCTATTGAGCGCCAGAAGGCTACTAATTGTGATTTGAATTATATAACATCTTCCTGGCTCTAAGTAGATGTAACAGAGGGCATTTTGAAAAAAAAGGGATTTTAAATTGATAAAAAGAAAAACAGATCTATTTCGTCATTTCAGCCAAATGACATCCTCATGGGAATACAGAATAGAATTAAATTGCTTCTACCGAGATAGTCTGATTGTTCAGACCAAACCACACTTGCATCAATATCAGTATGACATATCTTCAAAAGAAAAGACTTCTAGACGTGGTGAGAAAGTTTTTGTTAAGTTAACATAGGCTACCTAGAAGAGCAACACAATAGTAAAGACAGCATCATCTCTTTCATGAGACTATTAAAATAACTGTGCATTTTGAGAAGAAAAAAATTGGGCCAGCTATAATTCACAGTCTCTTCTTTGAAGTCTATCTGTGTGCATATATCCATTGAATATTGGCAGATTTGAAAAAGCGCTCCCATAGAAGGGGATTAGGGGCTTAATATAGCTGGATTAAGTCCACTCAATGGGCTTCTTCTGGGAGCACAGACCGGGCAAAGGCGTCCCCTCAGGGCTTGGAGAAGAGGGATCGGAATCTATTCATCCTCGATTCACGCAGCCGAACATTAATGGAGTAATGGCGGGGACTTAGACACAATTTTCTTTGACACGGATCAGATGGGGCTCAAGGTCGTATAGCGTGTCACGAACCCAGCCCTTACCATTTCCCCCATTATGTTCTCACCTCCCTTTCTTGTCTCCATTTTTTAATGGGTGGGGGCTGAGCAAACACAGCTTGACAGGACCGATAATGAAATGTTAAGCACCGTGGAATATGCTTCATGAATTCATATTTCAATCATTCTTCTTCTTCAAGAACCATTATACTGTGACATCATGAATAACCAATCCATTCTATGGCTATTTTAAGGGATCTAGCTTTCATTTTCCCACAATATATCACGCCATGCTTTCATCAGGAATCCATCCACTATTATCACCATTTATTAAGTTTATTTCCATTTTATTATTTTTCTCTTTAATTCCACAGCAAAAAGTTGGAATTTCTCAAGACAAAATTAGGAATAGTCGTATTTTGTATACTTTTTCACAGATTTTTTTGGAAATAGAGAGGAATCTTGGGGCCATAATATTAGTTTGTTGGTAAGAAAAATAGGAATCTTTCTTCCAGAATAGAAATGGTTGGCAGCAATGATTACCCTTATCTCTATGGTGACATAAAGCTTGGATCAAATGTCGGGTCATCCTCACCCCCCCCCCCCCCCCAATCCCTTAGATCTGGGTCATGCATCCTGTATACATTATACAATGAAAGGTTATGACTTTCAGAAGCAGTTATTGGAGTCTTCTGGTGCAGTAGTTTCATAACAGAGGATCTTGTAACAAAACCAAGCTTTACACCAAATCTTAAATGTTTCTGATGCCCCAACTAACAGGCTACTCGTCAGCATAATATTGTTGGTTGACATCGTGCTCTCCCGCTGACCTACTATTTTTGAAATCTTTATCTTTTAAAGTCTGTTTAATTCTATCTACTTCTGTTTGAGTGGAAGAAGAATAAGGGAAATTAAATACCATGCCATACTCAGCTGGTTGCATCTTGACTCTTATTTCACAAAGATTGTTATAAAAAGATAAAAACAGGCAATGTTTATTTTATGTCAGGTTTGCATATAGCCAAGGTTAATCAATGATTTCAGTAATTTAAACATTTAAGACCACTCAAGGGAGACAAGATAAGAGGACTTTAAAGGCAGGTGGTCTTTAAGTATAGGTTCCTTAGTTACTATGAGAATGCAATGAGAAAAGGGGGTCCTTATATACAGGTGGCAGTTCTAAAAAGGTTGGTTTCCCTCTACTATCATCTGAACTTGTCAGTAAGAAGTATTATGAAACACAGCCCTAATCTGTATTTCAATTTGAGACTCCTGTTTGACTCTGAGCAAGGTGGATAACCGGTCATCGGAAAGACATCAAAGAAAGATGTTTTCCATTCTCCAGACAATAACATATACCTACACTGCATTATCAACATGATCTAGATATTTTGTGATGAGCAAAATTAGAAACTTCTCAGGGGTAAGAGAAATGAACCTGATATGAAACATATTGGTTTACAAAACATTAAAAAAACAAATGGGTTAGTCCTTGCCATTCAAAATCTGCAATCACACTTGAAAATGCACCGCAAAACATGAAAGTGCCTGGTATAACTGAAAATAATCACCATGCAAGATGCATAGATGAAAGATAACAAGTCTATTTTCAGTATGCAATAAAACCTGCCGTTTAGAGAAAAATCTGGTGTTTTCCCATCCTCCTAAGATTTTGGTTGAACAATATCCCAAAGATTTGACGAAGAAAAAATCAACCAAAGACAATTTCAATTGCCTTGTGCATCTACTGCGATGTGTGAACATTATTAGACATAAAAAACAGCCACTATGGGCAATGATAATCTAATTCAATTGATTTATTTAAAGTCTTTAGGATCGATCGCGTTGACTGTTATGGAAGTGATGGCAAAGCCTTTCCTGTTAACATAAGAGGATGGGAAAGCAGACTTTTCCTAAAAGACAGCCTAGAGATCTCAAAATGACTGTACAGGTTAGAGGTTATTCCACTCAAGGCATTCAAAGCAAGAACAGCAAAAGTGATATCAAGAATGAAGAAAATTGAAATTTCAAGGAGTTTCTCTGTACTCTTTACAAAAACATACTCTAAAAAGATCCCATAAGGAAAAGTGCTTGTCACCTCGCTATATGCAACCAAAATATGATAACATGCATGCAAGTGTCATTCAAAAATACCTTAAAGGGAACAAGTGCCAAACAAGTTTTTCGGTCTGTAGCTTTGGGTTTAATGCCTGTAGCATTGATTCAAAATGTAAGCTTGAGATATAATTGTTTCTGTAGGGATATTGCCAAATTTAGATAACGAGTTTTCCTTCAAAACATAGATAAGAGTGACCTGTAAAAATTGACTACCTGACACCCTTGGATAAGTTGACTAAGAGATGACTTCAATATCTCCCTTTTTTAAAAATATTTTTCCTCTAGCGTATATGCTCTTGACCATCAATACATCTCAAATACATTTTGGTTTGTTGGGGAAGGGGGGAGGGGGGGGGGAATTATGTCTTCCACCAATAAACAAAATATCTTTTTAGATGATTGGCTCCTGTATTTCTTACATAACATAGCGAGTGAAATTTCTGATGGGGCGCAAGTGCCCTCAGCAAGATCACAGCACTCAGTGGGTGGGGTGGGTTAAGAGTAGAAAGTGTTATGTTAGGCTGGTGCATGCCACTCCATTGGGGGGGGGGGGGGTGAGGTGAGGTACCGGCAGAAAGGGGTGGGGCACTTGCAGTATGACGTGCAGGATTCCGCAGGCAAAGAAACTATCTGCAAGGAATGAAGAGGGGGAGGGGGGGGGGGGGGGGAGTAGACTTACGTGTGTGGTCGCTGCTTTCTGACGATAGGGCGTATAAATGTCATTGCTTAAAAAGCCCTTTTTTTCCCGAAGCGGATAGAGAAATGATTCGAAGGAACAAAGTGAGTATAAGAATCAAGCAAGGTAAAAATTCAACTTGAGAAAATGATTCAAGAAAAAAAAACAGAGAAATTGTTAGAAAGAGATCTAGTTTGATCAAGAACTTGTAAAAGAATTTATTCATTGAATAAGGAAAATTGTTAGGAATAGGACACAGATGAAAATTGCATATTTAACAGAGAAATATCTACTTTTGATGACAGACTACAATTATAAGAGTTATTTGATATAAGAAATGGAAAATTAATTCAGAAGAAATGCAGAGAAAGGACGAAATGACAAATTTCATATTTTCAAATTGACATAGATCAGTGATAGAACATTTATATAGAACTTGTATCATATTCTACCCTCCAAAAAATCTTTTCCTCTCTGTTTATTTTGTTATGCCCGTAAACATCAATCAAATTTTGAATTAAAAAAAAAAATACAAAGAACTTTGCTGAAAGCAGTATTTACCCTACCTGAAACCTCGTAAGAATCGGTAATGAAACAACCACCTACATCAAAGATATACCCATATACCATGAGTAAATGAAAGGTCAAAGGTCAGAGGTCAACTTACAAGGCTAGTTGCCTCTCCTTCCTGCTGCCCCCTCTCTGAAGAACAGACGGTCGCCTCCCAATGGATGGTGAAGCGGTCGATGATTGCTTCAAACCCCTTGGGCTTCTGCCAGCGGAGGCGGACCTTGAGGGTACCATTGTCCCAGTAGGGCGGGTCGTGGGTCAGGTCACCTGGAGGGCCGGGCATCTTGCCTGAAGGGGGGGTCACCTCGGGATTGACGTAGGTCTGTGTTAACTTTCCCCCTGTGCCATCTGGGAGACGAGTAATAATATATAACCATATAAACAATAATAATGAACTGTTTCTTGTATAGAATGTATCATATTATTGATAGATTGATTGATTGGCTAATTGATTGATTGATTAAAGGATTGTATTGAATGTATCTCACAGACTGCCAAATTGATATATTACAATATAACATCCAACGCACTTCCAAAGGGGTTTGGATATCATCACCAAAATTTCAAGAAATAAATCTTGCCATGTTTTGGGGGTGACATGCCTTCAAGTAATAGCATTTGCTTTTGTCACCCCTGACCCGCAGATTGTATCCCTCTCTCTCTCCTCTCCACTTTCCTGAAGCTGTTTGCATGTATTATGACACTTCTATGTATTATCTGATTGTTACATTATACTCATTGTATGTTGTCCGATTGGTCAAATAAATAATAATAATGATAATAATATGTGACTCTCAGCATCTAGTCCATTTAAGTTAATATATTTTTGCATAATCTTTCCTGTAGTCCCATTTATGTTCATTTCATGTTGCGTAAAATGCATGTACCTCACTTGCATTTTCTACTGAGAGCACTCCACAACAAACTCCCTAAAGCTATGGTCACAAATCAGAGCAGCGACCGACCGATCAGTAGCCTGCTTGGTCGCTGCTGGAATTAGGCATCGCCCAGCGATTAGGTCGGTGCCCGGGCGGCGACCGCCCAGGCACCGAGCGTATTTTGGGCGGCGAGTGAAAAGTGAGCAGGCGCCGCCCAAATTTTAACTCCGCGCTAAAACTTCAGCGGCGACCGAGCGATGCCCTAAAAACGAGCGGTGCCTGGGCGGCCGCCGCTCGGTGGCCGGGCAGCCGCCGGGCAGAATTTGTTAAAAACTCGCCGCTCGGCCGCCGAGCAGTCTACTTTTGGGTAATGTGACCATAGCATAAGTTGAAACAGAATGAGATGAAAAGAGCCACAAGAAAGCTAACTACAATCTGAGAACTTTGCAATTCACTACAAAAAGTTGAACCCTTCACATAGAACAACATAATGTACCATGATCAATGTGATTGAGAAGCTCACAGTACAGCAACAGCCAAGGATAGGATCGCAATTTAACACAATGGCTCATTTAGGAAAAGATCTGCAGCACTACAAACCAAAGCAAATTTTGTGTTTTCTTGAGATGACCACTCTTAAGATTGAAACAACAAACTGAAAAAGGTTGCCGTGTTCCCAGAAAATGATTGGAACCATACAAAAATAGAAGCGACAGACAAAACTATCACCAGTTTCTGCAGAACAATCTCAAACAGCATCAAATCCTTAACAGTTTTAATGACCTACCTTTACAACATTGTCTCCAGTAGACACTACAGAAGTGACAAACTGAACAGAGCAGCAAAAGAAGTTATTAGTAAGAGTCATGCAGTCTCCTAATTTCACAAATTTCCCGAGAGATGATACACCCATTTTTTCATCATGATGGAGTCATTTTTTTTAAAAGTACAAACAAGGCCTCCTTAATTGTCTAATCACAGCTTTTAAATTCATGAACTGTTTGGTCTACTACCAGGTGAGACCAATACAACAAAACTTGGCATAAAAACTTGCCTTGATGACATCATGGCAAAGACCACAAGAAAGAATACTTACCAACTAAATTATAGGTAAAAGCTGAAACTACATGTCATGATAAACCCAACCATACTCGGTTGAGAGAGACAATAACATCACTGAAAGTCATATGTCAAAGGTCACAGAGGTCCAAAATAGTTTCCTTATATTGAGATGTTATGTGGGAGCCTATGGGAGGGAACTATTTGGAGTTCCTTGAATTGACCCTTGAGACTACATACGTTTAATTCATAGAGCTCTGAAACAGTTCCCTCTGACTAAGATTTCACGAGGTAGAGAACTATTTGGAGTTCCTTAAATTGACCTTTGAACCAAACTCACATGCTTGTCACAACCATCTCTCTCCATTTGGAGATCAACTTACCGTTGGATGCGGGTGTTGGTGTAAAGATGTAGGCAGACTCTCTGTTGCTGCTAAGACGATTGTCACGATATCTGGCGATTGCTTTGACCTGGACGTAGTACTTCATACCAGGCAGAAGATCAGGCAAGACACAGGTGGGTTCACTCTGTAGGAGACGGACAAGAATAGTTTGCATTATATTCACATACTAAGAATCTTGCTCTACGATTGGTCAAAAGTAAATCATGTGATGAAAGATAGTTCGCCCATCATTGCTGAGAGAAGCAAAAAGTGTGTTACACTGTGTGGATAGGCTACTATCTACATAGTGCAACGCACTTTCACTGAAGATAAAAGTCCTATCATGAAATGTTCAAAATTCAAGAGTACTTCAGATTCGCAAAAGCTTCATGCTGCAAAATACTCAAATCACATTTCACAAAACACTTTCCTTGAAAGTGGCTGTCCTTACCAATGATCAAAGTTTTATGGTTAACAATATGAAAATAATATTAATATCAATATTAATATATGAGTTTTGTAAGGCACAAATCCACTTGAAAGCAAATGCTCCTGTTGCACTCGTGAAGAAAAAGAAGAAAAAATAAAATTAAAATCATCTGTATTATAAACAAAGAAATAGGAGTAAGATAGAGCATACAAAAATGAAAGAACAATTAATTATATAATGATATGATGTAGATTATGAATGTAATCATATAGACTCCGGACTCACCCCAGGTACGTCCAGACGATGCTCCTTGACCGCTATGATGGACGGTGTGACCGCTCTCCTCTCACTGTAGAACACCCTGTACCTAGAGATGGGCAAGTCACTGTATCTAGGTGGGCTCCAGTGCAGGTTCATGTGGATCTTCTCGTTTATGATCTGTACATGACCAGTCTCTATGTTGAACGGGGGACTAGGCCTTTCTGGCTCTGCAACAAGAAACAAAGATTTAGATTCATGAAATGATCTGTAGACTCAAAGAATTTCAAATGATTTATATAAATGTTCTGAAAACAAGAAATGAAATCAGGACCGAGGGAAAGATTATGCCGAGTTGCCTTTAGAGAAATGGGCAAATCAATCTGATAATCAGATTTAGGCAGGTCTCAGGAATCAAGATACTGGTCCTCCTCCTCCAAGCCTTCCTGTCTTCAGCATCTGACCGGCCGACCGGGTGAGACCCGATATCTTCTTCTAGCGTCTCCTTCCAGGTTTTCCGCAGGTCTGCTACTGGATTTTGAGCTAGCAACATAAAAATTTACAGCTTTCAATATCAGTCATTATATTTGTTCATTACGCTTGAATCATTCTGGAAAATAGATTTGGATTAAAGATCATTAAGACAAATATGTAAGTCAAATCAAAGGCTTACCCCTGGACAAGCAGAACTCTGCCGTTGGTCTGAAGTAGCCCAACGTCCCATTCTCATTGACACTGGCTATCCTGAACTCATAGTTGCGACCGACCTGAAGAGGCACACTGATTTCAGTTTCTTCCGTCTGAAAAGCAAGGTATGAAATGTATTTTAATTTACCCCTTCTGTCTTAAAGGTAGAGTATCCCTTTTGCAGCCAACAAATAGAAACTTGCATGAATTAAATTGTTATTATGTGCAATACAAATGCAAGGTAAATATTACTTTTGGTGTTGTCTTTGATGTTATGATGATGGCGATGATGTACCCATCTCAGATAGGAAAATAAATTGTCCATCCTTGGGTGGAATATGGCGCCTAAGCCATTAATGGTAGAAGCTCTTACAGTAGTCGTACTCACCACTCCAATGTCATACCACGAGACCTGACTTCTCGTTTGCGAGAGGTTTTTAGCCTGTACGGCATAGAGCACGAACCCGCTGTCAGTAAGGTTGGGCACCGCTCTCCACCTGACCGTTGCTGAGTCACCGTCCTCATTCTCTGTTATAGTAGCCCATCTCCTCTCCACGCGTGAGGGATAATCTACAAGGGAAAGATACAAGCAGTATAATAATCCAATTCTCACGAGAGTCAAGTGGAATAGAGAATGTGCTAAATAAGAGAAGAATCCTGAATCAATCCAATGACCAGGGTACTATACTCTAAGCATTTTGATCAGTTACTTAATTGGAAAGGTGCTTTAAAAGCATTTATCATCATCTTCATTCTTGTCAAAAAGTGGACAAGTGGTCTGAAGCAGTACTCTGACATATAAGCTCAGGCGACAATCTCTAGGCTTATACCTCATCACATCACAGACAACTGTCTAGAGTACCCCTCCCTGAAGACCCTTGATCCGAACCTTCCCTGATCTTACCTTTTTTCCTGATGTTTGGAACCTGGCAAGTACGACCGCAGCCGTTATCGCAGCACTTCTTCTCCCCGTTGCAGCCCTGATCGTCTTCGCACTCGTTCACGCAGGCCTCGGCAAAGCCACCGAACGTAGACGGGCATACACCTATCTTAGCATTTTTAATAAACTTTATAAAATTACATGACGCAATGCAGATATCTGGAGCTGATACAGCTTCCATTTGGGTCTGAGGTGAAAATAAAGAGAAGATAAAGAAAGAAGAAATAAAAATAATTCAAACTGATAAAATACATTAAAAAATATGTTGGGCAAGTCAAAGGAAATCGTACATATGTGTTTTAATACTGACATTATCTAAATGTTTTAGTAAACCCACACATTCTTTCGAGTTTACAGCCAGCTTCTTTAAAAATTGAATTTACCACTTGTTATTTACTAACATTAACTCTAAAACCTTGCTTATGTCAAAACTAAACTGAAACATAGCCTTTACACCCTAGCTGTCACCACAACTAATTTGAATCAAATCTAGTCCCTGAGTTTCATGCACTTTATGTCCGCACTTTGCTTATCTTGTCACAGCTTGCTACAAACTTGTCAAACGTCAAATGATACTTGGGAAATTTGTCTCCTAAATAGAATAATTGATAGTAAGGAAATTAAGGGTAATTTGCTGAAAAGAGGGGGGAAAGAGAGAAATGGTGAGCAGTGGGTGGGCATGAGTCAACTTTCAGGGAACGGAGGAAAGGAGTGACGGAAAGAAGGAGACGGGCTTAGTGCCTCTAAAACCAAGCTGATGTGTGGAATCTAGTATTTAGATAAGAATAAAGTTTTTATCTAACAATCCGTCTAAGTCAGTTTCATTCATTGTGGAATAATGCCCGATCCCTAAATAAATGACCCTCTGGATTTGGAGTAAAACATTGTGGTTGTGATGACTACAAAAATGTAGCCAGTATCTCAAAAACCTTTTCAATTTTTGTTGTCTTTACAATCCTTTAAAATAGTCTGTAGAAGTTTACAATACCACCAAAATCAAGATTTGTATTTCTCTTTCCATTTCCATTTTCATTTCAATTAATGTCACTGATTACCAAACATCAGAAACGTACATTATTTGTGCATTAATGTGACACTTTTCATTTAAAAATACAAAATTTGGTCTTGAATACAACTGATTTAACAAAATTAAATGGTAGTACGAGGAACAATTTTCCAAATACAACATCTGGCAAGTAGTAACCCACCGCACTATAAGAAATCCCTTTATGAGCA
This sequence comes from Strongylocentrotus droebachiensis, assembly GCA_035222895.1. Classification (NCBI taxonomy): domain Eukaryota; kingdom Metazoa; phylum Echinodermata; class Echinoidea; order Camarodonta; family Strongylocentrotidae; genus Strongylocentrotus; species Strongylocentrotus droebachiensis. The sequence goes on from JAVYIG010004912.1 coordinate 117,785, forward strand.
AGTGAGGGGGGATTAATTTTACTCAATTTCCTTGTAACTGATAAGAAACAAAGCTTGTCCGGGCTGACAGAAGGGGGTCAATAAACTAGTGCACAAGAAATTATAGGGTAATAGACTTTCCAAGAAATAGACAATGATTTCTTTAATTTGTATTAAATATATAATCATGTCTCAAGACCGAAGGGGTGATAAGAAGGCTTACATCAACAGTTTACATTAAGGGATTTGTAGATCATAAATACGCCCAAGGCCAGTGATACGAAGGGGGGGGGGGGGGGGGGGGGGACATAAATTATGTCATGTTATTAGAGCTTATGTATGAAAAGCCACTCAGAGTATTAAAAAGAAATCATTGTGACAACATATCATACAAAATCATCAAATAAAATTATCCTTGGGACCCATGACATAAAGCTTAGCAAATTTGATTGTACAATTGATTTTTGCGATTGATTGCATTGATACTATAGAATCATTTACAAAAATTGATCATACAATCAATTGCTAAGCATTGTATTACAGGGGCCCTAGTAACCCCCCCCCCCCCCCCCCCAACCTGATATGCAAAATGATTTTCGTCAAAATATAACTACATTTACTCACCTGGCACTTTGCTTTGCACGTATCCAACGATTTATGAGACTTTTTGCAAGGATATATACACTGCAAAGAAAGGAAAAAAGACAAAACAAACAATAATTATGACATTCCATTATGGTGTGAAATGTCTGATTTCGGTAAGCTATATGCATACACACAAGACTCAAATTGAATATTTATCCACAGGAGACAGGAAATTACAAGGAGAGACGGGCTGAGAGAGGGAGGGAGAGGGAGAGATAAAGAAGGACAGAGAATAGAGAAGAAGATAAAAGATGGGAGAGAGGGAGAGATAAAGATACTTACACAGACAGAAAGAAAGTGGGGGAGAAGGGAGATAGAAGGGAGACAGATAAAGGGAGACAGATAAGAAACTGATAGAGGAATAAAGGAGAGGTAGGCAGAGACATAGACATGGAGATAGAGGGTAAGAGACAGACAGACAAACGGACAGCTGGACAGTCAGAGAGAAAACCAGACAGAGAACAGTCAGAGAGACAACCAGACAGAGGGACAGTCAGACAGACAGACATACATGATACATGATGACCACAGGGGGAGTCATGCTGACCCAAAAACTCATCTTCAAAAAAATTGTGGGGCATGGGGAATATCTGCCTGTGCGGTAAACTTTAATAAAAAAAGAAAAAAAGAGAGAGAAAAAAAAACCTTGTCATTGATGAATGGGTAGCGTGACAAGAATGAATACCTCACATAGATACGTAATCCTATCGGACAATTCCCGTCCCAAACAGGTGCATACAATCCACACTACATCTATCCAAATAATAAAAGATAAAAGAATAAAAGAGGGGAAATAATTCGTCGGATGCCTGAAAGAAAGCCATTACTGGCATTGACAATACATTAAAAATTGAGGCTCTTACGGCATTCTAGCAACCAGCCGACGAATTGTACTTTTTTTGGGCATGAGAAGACAGATACGCGCTTGCCTATCATCGCTGTGAATGTCCTGCTTGTAGAATGATGGGTGGATTTTCATAAATTAGTTCAGTCACGATCTCCTACGATAAGCGTTCTGATAAATTTTTAACATTGCGATGGTGAAGTGAACAATGTTCAGCGTGTCCACACACAAAACAATTTATCCCGAAACACTATAACGAACGTCGTATAAAGAATCATCGTATAAATTTCAGGGTGTCCACATACAAGAAACGTCGTATAAATTCCACGATGTCCACACACAGAAGAAAGTGACCTGTTACACATGTTTTGTAATTACTATAGTATTCCTGGCTTTCAAATGTGTAAGTGAATTTGAGAAAGTAAATATGGTATCAAAATGGCTGTGTGGTATTACCTTCAGTCATGTACATGGATGGACCTGTCACTCATGCGCACTTCTTACCCAAAAATCGAAACGAGCAAACACCAACGGGTTTTAATGGGTTTTATCAGTAGTGTAAATTGCAGTTTTAAAAAATCTGCAGTTTTTCCAAATTATGTTTGGGCTGTGTGAAAGGGCCTAATATCATGATTGTGGACTCCTAAGCTCGTTGTCAAATTATTTGTGTTCCGATTCTCTGATTGATGTGTCCGATGCCAAGTTTTTTATGTCAGTTTCTGCACTTGTTAACTCATCACGGTATAATCCTTCTCTGGCTGTCCATCAGGATCTGTGATGTCATCGATTACATCAGCGGAAAGCATCCATTTAAAACTTGGACCGCAGAGAAGTATAATTAGGTGATGTAATGTTAGGATGGATTGAGTACTACCTGATTCTATTATGACTGGATTCTAATCGTGGTTTTATCATGCTTCAACTTATCATTTATTCTCAGTTCCACTTTTCTGAAAAAAGAAGACAAGACTGAAATTCCTAGCTGGAAGCGTTCTTGGTCCTTTCTTTTACTTCATTTTCATTAATATACATTGTACATGTTGGCCTAGATGTACGGCTCAAGGAATGTCTAAGTTCTACTTTTAACATTACTTATAATATTGACCAATGCATCTTGACAGCAGAACCAATTCTCTTTGATTTATTCCATATAAGACCTACTTTATCTTTCTTATATATACCGGGCCTTCCTGTACTTTTGCGTTACTTTGCTTTGATGATCTCTCCTGAAAACTGCCAGCAGCCAACCCTGATCTTGGGGCCACCCTGATGCCTTCACTCAAACCAGGATTTACATCTGCTCAAATTGATTGCTTGACAAGGACCGCTGAGAGCCTGGAGAGGCTCTTTACTGTCACCACTGGGTACCCATTCCCTGAAAGCTTGCATCCCTGATAATGTTGGACTACATGTATCTCCATCCGCCCTACCTAATTCATACATGCTTGGCAGACACCCATTGCATGACAGAGCCCCAGGTTTATCAACACTGCCTTAATTTAGTAACATTGTCTCAGATTATGAAACAAAATCCTGGATTTAGCTCATGCTGCAATCATAATTATAAACCTTTAGGTCAGTCAGGAATCCCATGACTTTTACAAGCCAATCGCCTGTCTGATTATCGAGATATTCATGATTGGAAATCGAAATCAAATTTTCTGTTTTCTTAACGGTTTTTATAACACTACAGTCTATTGGGGAAAATAAGTATGGTAAAACCGGTCATTCAAAGCCTTACAAATAAATACAGGATGTCTCTTCCTGTATAAATATAAGATATAAATAAATAAATAAATAAATAAAAATATGTATTGTAATGGTTGCTTAAATCACATGTGCCAGCATCTTGGTGAGGAAAAGTAGCCAATGGGATTGATGTAATCACAATCACCATCATTCTCTTCATCTCTCTCTCTCTCTCCCTCTCTATCTCCATCTAATCTTTTCTTCAGTGGACTGACTTGCTCGTTGGAACTGCGGAAGAATTTAATCTCGACCCATTAGGAAGCTAGGCAGAGGGATGGGCCTCCGCTATCTGGGCTGCCAGATACAATCATCATCACCCACACAGGCATCCAGGCGGGCGAGGAAACAGTCTGGGAGGCTACCCAAATAAATGCGCCTGTCATTTCTGGGTGATGCCCCCCTTGCCAAAAGAGCCATCTGTGATTTGTTTGGGTTTTATCAATCTTCCTCTCTCTTGCTCCCGCCCAGGGACTCTTGGAGAGAGAGATGCAACAAGATGATTATAAGAAGAGACCTGGGAGTTCTCACGCAGCAAACTTCGGAATCTTGTTGGAATTCTGTGAGAGGTCGAAAGCGAATGACAGAGTCCTACACAAGATGTAGCATAATATTTCATGGCATTTGGCATAGAATCGCAAGTAGTGTACAATTAAACATTGATTTATTCATTGGATTGTGAGAAGAAATCTTGGTCAGACCAATGGCTGATGTACTCTGCGGATACAAATGGTGGGATGGAGATGGAAAGAGGAGAGACAGGTGTCATTAAAAAAAAAAAAAATGTAATGATTTAAGATATACACCTGTATGGTTTAATTAGGGATGCTGTTTTTCCCTTGGTAAACTTTTCCAGAAGGTATTACATCTGCATTAAAGCAAATGAGTTCATGCAAAACAGAGGGATAGAGACTGGGAAAGGGGGGGGGGGGGTCCGGTCAACATACACAGAGATGAAGAGAAAAAGACACAGGCAGAGACAGATGAGGTATTGGATGTTCATCGTCCATGAAAAACACAGAAAATAGAGGCACATTGAGATAGATGACTACAAATACCGGTAACGAGGCAGAGAGGGGGAGGGGTATGGGAGGGGAGGGGTATGGGAGGGGGGGGGGGGAGAGGAGGGGGAGAGAGTGAGTGAGTGTGTGTGTGGGAGAGAGAGAGAGAGAGAGAAGAGGAGTTATAGACTTGGAGGGTCATCATCATCATCATCAGTTCTTTGGCAGTGTCCTGAGTGAGGACATGACAAGGGGTCAAGAGGTCAACCAGTCTGCACTTTCTGCACAGCAGGTGGTATATCCCAGCATGCCCTCCCCTCCAAGCAGTTTCCATTCCAAAGGAAATGAGCTTCCATGCAAGTTCACTAAATCAAATCTTTCTTCCACTCACTACAAAGGGCTAAATTGTCTCCCAGTTTAGAACTCAAGAAGGAGAAAGTTAGTAGGCCATTTACCTCTTTTATACTGCCTTTAAATCTTATATTTCTGGGTCTAGGCCCTAGGGATATATATCTACATGTTTGAACCTAGAAACCTTCACAAATTATAAATCTGCTAAATTATAAAATGTTCCTGAAAAATTGGCCTGCAAATGGGATATACATTGTAGTACCTTTAAGTTAAAGTAACGTGAACAAGCCTTTATAGCCATTTAATACGGTGTTCAAGTTTAAAACGCCAGGTCTAGGGTGTACATGTAGTTTAAAACTGAAGATTTCCCATTAGATGTGAACATGACGGTCAGATGTGAACATGACAGTCAGATGTAATCAGGCCTTGCTAACCAGGAGAACCAATATCAACCAATTTCTATCAACCAAAGTGATTTCAGAACCAATGAAACAACTGGAATCATGCGTTTCAGAGATGATACTATTATCTTGTGAAATGTGAATCTACATTTGCATTTTGAGTCCAATCTAATTAGAATTAAACTACAGAAATCATCTCAATTGCATAAACAGGATTTAGATGTGTAGGGTTTATGTACATTACAGGACAAATTCTTTTTTATATTAGGTAGCAATGATTTTAATCTAAAGCCTACATAATGTACATGTACATATTATATTGTACTGTAGCCTATATGATATATCTTTGATACATTTTTCTATGAAATCTTATAAAATATTGCTGTGTGATGTTACCATTGCTATTTGGTTATATTGCTTTTTGTTTGTATTATAATGTAAATATCTGATTACTTTGTAAAAAAAGACGTTATCCGCCTTTTTTTCAACTAACCTACATGTATAGGCCTATGTGAAATGCAAAACATGAAATGTATTGTACTGTAGGCTTTGGGGCTAAAAGAAATTACAGATAAACAGATTCCAGATTTCATTCATGCCTTTGACAAAGACAGACTCCCGTATTAAATTTCAACAACGTCATTAACTCTGCATGTATTACGAGTGTATTTAAACTATGCACAAATACACAGTCAATTGGGCATGAATGAAAATCACTGCTAAAATTCATTTATGCAACACCATACATGACCTCCTTGTGACACGCGCTTGCATAGTTGTGGTTAAACTCCATTTTTCTCAATCCTTTTTCAACCCAACAGGCAACAGCATACATCCCCTGCTGCGAGTGTGCTTTCTCGTTGTAAAAATACCCAACTCTTTCTTCAAACTTCTGGCCCGTTTACCTCACGGAAAAAAAGAAAGGCAACTAGGAATTATAAGCAATTAAAAAGTTAGAGTACAACACATAAAAAGCAAAAACGGTTACTCCCAACATCCATCTTATCTTGAGAATCAATTTCATGGTGAGCTAGATTTGGAATAGAAAAAATTCCATTACACAGCTGGGGTCAATTTCAGGGACATTGACAGAGGGGCAATAAATTGCGTTGGAACTTGAGATTTTAATGGGAGAGGTGTATGGGCTGCAGAGATAACTTCATGTATTGTGTGGTAGTGTGTGGAAGCAGTGAGGTTTGCTGGGGTTTGAATGCTGCGCACAGAAGTCAATGGGCACGCAGACAAAAAGGCCAGCAAACTTTTGTACAAAGATTGAATTGTGTGTGTGTGTGGGGGGGGGGGGGGGGGGTGTAGTAATGCTGCAGTATATCATGAACAATCTAAGTCTGATCCTAAGTTTTATCCTATTCTACAAGCGCAGAGTCTTCTTTGGCACCGCCACATAATTCTCCCATTGGAGATTTGATGATGGGTTGTGACAGATTAGATTAAATTATGTTACGTTTTTTAGTTTGGGAAATTCATTTTGTCTTGCTGTCAAGCAGCATAGTTTTAAAAAAATACAAATGATAGGGGCTTATCCCGATATACTCCGGATACTTGCAAAATTAGGGGCTACAAATACGTTGGCATGACCATGAAGACAAAATTCCATTTGGCCATATCTGGTGTGACACTTTAGGACTTCTGTTTGAACATTCTTTTATTACATTGTGCTTGAAGATTAACAAAATAATTGCAAAATTGTATGGAAAATAGGCCCTATATTGCAAATAGCAGTGACAATGCAGCATCAACATCAAACTTGTCTGAATCCACAGACTACTTGGGTCTACCGCTTCCAATAAGTGATTTCCAGCAGTACTTTAACCAACAATAGAACACAAAAATGCCTTCTTCTTCAACCAAAAGAAAGGCACAGAATACAGAGAGAACCAACAGAATGGCTGTGCTGACCCAATGCTTGTAACCTATTTGACTTTGCATTTTTTTGGGGAAAGGCAGCATTCAACAAGCCCACTCGGGCAGAAACACATCGATAAGAGTTTTGGAAATTGAAACTAGACAAGCGGAGTGGAAAGAACGAATAGAGTGAGAGAGAGAGAGAATGGAGGCGAGTCTGACTGACAATTGCCGGTACTTTTATTGGGTAGTCATTAGACAAAATGTGTGGGAATTATGTCCTTTGTTCAAATAAAAACAAACTGTAATTGCATGCCCTCATATTTCTAACTCGGGATAGAATGTGTAACACCCACATCATCTGAAGAGCTTGTAGAATAACACTTACAAATACATACATGTAGGCAGCAAGGCCAGCACTGCAAGTCGCAACAGGTGCAGAATGTTTCTAGTTGAATACATGTTCTAACGTTAATGGCTGTGCATTGTACCACTGATTGCGCAAATAAAAATCCTGTTGCAAATGTAGTTATTTTGTAATCTGATAACTGAGGCAACAGAAACTTTCCCGATTTGTTAATTTCACGAGGAACTTTCAAGAAAAGTGTTGTTTCAATTGTGATTCCACAAATCTGTGACAAGAAACTTTTCTGAATGTGAATCACTCTCAAAATGTGTGAACCTTTCTTGTTTTCGAGTGTACAAAATTCACTTTTTAATTATTCTACAGTACCCGAAATGACAACTGTATTGAATTATTTCTTAGATTATGGTAAATTCTGTTAATCAAGTCACAATAATTTTGTTTTACCTGTAGCAATGACAGTTTTACGGAATATTACAAACCGAATGCCTAACATACCAGACAACCAAAGGTGTATACGTACACATTGTAGGCCTATCAGTCTTCCCAAGAAAACAAGCCGACTTTTGGCGAAACTTTACCTTCATTATGTAAAGCAATGGACGAATACAATGTTTATAAATCCACACTGATCCCTTAATTTGAAGGTAAAAGTACAAATTCCGTTTATAATGTGAAAATTTATTCTGAATTTTTTTATTATAAAGATGGAACAAGTGGAAATAAGCATTTTGAAGCACTGTAGAGTAAAAGTAAAAGTAGGTAAAAGTAAAAATGGTGAGATGTACTTACTGATGAACAATTGATATTACTGGAACACTCTTCTAATAAACTATACATGTAACTACCGGTACCGTTCGTATGAAGGGCCGAAGATGTGACCTGCAGGACAGAAAAGAGAAGAGAAACAAAAAATAGATTAGTAAAAATTAAGATTTCCTTTATCAATCCGGAATTACATGTAATTATTCATCATTGTGACCTATAATAAACCAAACGTTATCATTGTCAAAACATAGTCTTTATTACTGTTAATATTATTATCATTATTATCATTATCATTATCATTATAATACTCATCATTACTATTATTATTATTATCATTATCATCACCATCACCATCATTCTTATCATTATCAACATCATCACTGTTACATACCAGCAGCACATATGCACAATTTCACATTGTAAATATAAAATTTGTGCTTGTAAACCCAAAATTAATATTGGCCTTCAAGTACAAGTCAATGGAAAAATATGATCTAGTTTCACATTAAGGAAAAAAATCAAAATAATGATGGAAAAAAATGGAATGAAAATTAACAAATCCAGTATATGGGCTTAAAGATAAAGTTGAGTTCTGGTCATGTGATTGCATTGTGAAAGAAACGGTGTGGAATCTATCAGAAAAGGTTGATCATCTAGTATGTAAGTATTTGTGTGTATTGCAAGGTTCTGGAATCATCAGAATGATAAGAAATTTGGCCAAATCTTGGCAAAGTTACAAGCACTATACACAGAATGATGTATTATGGGACTACACAAGTGCATGGCGAAAAAAACCTACCCCCCGATTTTTACGATGTTTCATGTCATATTTAGAATATGAAGGCATTTGAAGAGCCATGCTTTTCAGGGAACATGTTTAATCTTATGTTCTTCCACCTTTGCATAATAACAATGATAACGCTCACAAATTATTTTTTACCTCTTCCCAGAACTCAACCTTCTCTTTAAACAACTCCAGGAGGCCAGTTTCTCGAAACCGTCACAATTCCTTGAACATCCCTTAGAAACAAGTGTGGGATATCCACGAACTTAGACTTACATGTATGACCGTTTTGAGAAACTGGCCCCAGAATCTCGTCAAGGAAGTTTATTAACAATACAGGTATATTGTATGAGAAAGGAAACTGTTAATCCCTTCTTAGAAAGCATTGAGTGACAGATCAATAGCACCTTGGCTTCCCACTGTCCTCTCTGAGAAATAATGAATGGGTCCTACTTCAACCCCCTATGGTACAATCTACATGTATCCTAGTTAAAGATAAAGTTGAGTTCTGGTCATGCGATTGCATTGTGAAAGAAACGGTGTGGGATCGATCAGAAATAGTTGATCATGTAGCATGCAAGTATTGGTGTGCACTGCAAGGTTCTGGAGTCATCAAAACCATAATAAATTTGACCCAGTCTTGGTAAAGAAACAAGCACTGTACACAGAAAGATGTATATGGGACTACACAAACATGTGGGGTAAAAATCCGTCCCGATTTTTACAATGTTACATGCCAAATTTAGAATATGAAAGTATTTGAAGAGCAATGCTTTTCAGGGAGCAGGTTTTATCTGATGTTCTTCCACACTTGCATAATAAGAATGGTAAACGCTCACAAATTATTTTTCACCTCTTCCCAGAATTCAACCTTCTCTTTAAGAGCCAGAAGGGCATTGACTCTGTGTTAAATTACTTGAGAACCTTTCTGGTTCCAAACAATGTTATAATCAAACAGTCAAGTAACTTTTTAAAATCATAGTTGTAATGATAGAAAACTTGAGGAAAAAAAATAGTTTGAAAATTGTGGGAGGCCATATTCATGTACATACACAAGTACCTACATGTACATGTAGCATTGGTCCTGTATACCGTACATTTAAAGTAAATTTCTAAATTCGAATTACTGTATTATCCTAAATACATTGGTCAACTCGAGGGGACAGTGCTATTTTCAGCAAGGGCCTGTAGACTTATTGGTTTATGTGGTTGAACACAAACACTTCACTACTGTTTCAGATATCATACTTGACTTAGAGTAATTATAAGGCCTTTCTGTACAGGTTATATAAACCTGGTACTTTCATACAGATATCGATGAGAAACACTTTTTGAAGAAAAACAACAAATGTGATCTCTGACATGTGGTATTTCTTTACAAGTGGTTGCAACAGCAAGTTTCAATGTAGTTTTATCATGGTTCATGTACATTGTAAATTTATTTGTAATCCTAAAATCTTCCTGAAAACCAACCAACCTACAAAAAACGAAGATCTCAGTCATGCATCTTTAATTCCCCTGCCCCTATCGACGCGGGTTTACCACCATACAGGAATGATACAGGTAAGCCGTGAGGGAAGGTTCTTGCACCAAATCCGCTTTCAAAAGGAAGCTAAAAGAGGCCCTGGGGTTTGGGAGACGGGAAACGGGATGGAGAAGGGCGAGGGGGGAAAGGGGGAAAGGGGGGAAGGGGGGGGGGGGGGGGGGAGTTGCAAGCCTTGTCCAGAAACAAATCACCCTCATGTTGAGTTCTTTCAAAGGAAGAAAATTGAAAGCAAAGAAACAGTTGAAAGTTTCCCCGTGGTACAGATAGCTTACTGAATTACTGGACTACTCCTTGGTAATCTACTTAGTGCATCCTTCAAGTCTTTAAGCTGCCATGTGACCCCCAATCGACCAATGAGAGTGCCCGTAGCTCACGTAACCCCAAATCCTCTTTGCTACTCTGTCACATTGTCCAGAGATAAGGGTGAAGTATTGTCTGTATCCACTTGTCCTCCTGGGGTCTTTCCATACCTCCGTAAGACCGTCCAAAGCCCTTTTCATTGTGTCCCCTTGGAAGACTAAGTCTAAAGCCTCTTTTCTCTATCCCTGTGTAGGATTTCTACCTCTAACTCAATGCTATGTAATCCCTCCAAACTTCCTCTAACTGTCTCCTATAACCCGACACCTTGTTACTATGCTCATCTCGGCACAGTGGAAGATGCCATTTGTATGCAAGCTCATAGTACACCAAGGGGCATGTTCAATAGACAATATCTTGATATTTTATGTAGTGGATTGTTTAGAAAGAACAGAATGGAAATCTGAATGATACAGTAGAGAGTAGACCCATGCATAAATTGTCATCTGCAACATTAAGGGCGTTTAAATCACAACATACTTTAACACAGAGTATTCCCCTCAAAAGAAGAGCCATATCGTTACATATACAAAAATATATTATTAAAAGAAATATTCAACTATGCCACGATACAATTACTATGCATGTGCATGATACAATCATTTTAAAGAAAGTTAATCTCAAGCGGTTACTGTATCAGGTAGGGAGTTAGTTAAACATACCCACATTCAGTCAGAAATGCATTCAAAATAGAAAGACTACCGGTACATATCTTACATAATCTTATTTATAAATGCAATGTATGTAGAATGAGAGCATTAGTGGTAGAATCTGAGTGAAACATTAACCATTTAGGCTCCTATTACTCTCAAATAAAAGAATCAAACTCAGTCTCCAAAGCCAAATTTATTACAATATAAAAGATTCTTTTCTTAGAAATTTGGACAAGGATATCACCAAGCTTGATTATTTAATTGTTAGAACTTTTGATAAATTCCTTTTATCCTTCTTTCTATTTGAAGTCTAAGTTACAATACATGTCAAGTGAATTGAATATGCAAGGAAAACGACATGAATAATGCTTTTCCTTTATTTTCTTGTCAAAGAGGGAAAGCAAGGAAAAGGCTACATTTTCTAAAAGGCAAGCAATCTTGGGGACCTTTGAAATGTTTGACAAAGCAAAGAAACTTTTCTTTCAACCTGCGCCATGCCCATTTACCTTCCTAAGAAGGAAGATTGCTCAACATTGAAAGATCTATACACAGTGCAGTTTGGCTTGAATAGAATATGATCAGAAAAAGGGGGTTGGCCCACAATCAAAAGACTTGAATATATACTTTTCGTTTTTGTAATCTGGTTTGATTCTATGCCCTATTCACAAGCCTTTTCTTCTTTTCTTTTTCGATTCAGAAGATTTCAGGAGGGATTAGAGTTTGCCAAATCGCAATCCCTCATCTAATGTAATTTTATTCTCTCTCTCTCTCTCTCTCTCTCTCTCTTTTCCTTTCTTTCTCTTTTATATCTCTTCTCTAGAGCTCTCTCTTTCTCTCTCCTTCTTTCTCCTCATACCAATGGACTGTGAACTTCATACTTGCCCAACTCTCGTCAATTGTGTGAATTATTGGGGGAGTAAATAAAGCAAAGAGCTTGATATACAGTTGCCTTTTCAATAAGACTGTGGAGACGACTTTTTTTTTCTTCATTTCTGCCCTCTCTTTTTTCTTTCTGCCTTTTTCTAAGAGCAAACTGCAATTTAAATAGATGTTTCTGCCTCTTCTTATTAAAAGCAACAATGGGTATTCACGGCCGTCGCTTTGTCATTCATCACGGGCCTTGCCATTTAATTCAGCGCATTTCTCCCGACATCTATCAAACTGCAGCGGGGAGAATAGCTGCACATTGTTGCGGTTCTCTCACCCCTAGGGTTTTCCTCGGTTTAGTTTTCCTCCTCAGTTCTGTTCTTGGCCCGGCCTATACACGCAACACAGCACGGATAACCCCCAGGCCTCATTCTTGACTCTTTCCACATTTTAGTCCCTTTTTAACCCTGCATTATGTTTCTCAACAAAAGTTTGGAGCTCCCGACAGAGTCAAGTTTGGACCCCCCCCCCCCTCTTTCTTTTTTCTTCTTGCCCATAACCCAAAGCCACAACTATGACTAATAATTTCTGTATTCCTGCTGCTGCCTGTGATTAAATATTGTAAAAGAAATCAACGCATTGACATCGCTTGAAGCTTGATCTAAAAGATACTGTATGAACATCCCATTGAAATGCAAACATTATGAGGTTACACGCATCAAGTAACTCCTTGCATGCACATTGCGCAAGGCAGGCAGGCTCATAAGGGCAACAGGATACTGAAAGTACAGGTTATCTTCAGAAATATGGCCAAGAGTAAATAAATCAGAACCACGATCTGATGAAATGTGGTAATGGTCGGACGCCTGTGCCAGGCAGCTTGGCAATTGGCGACCATGCTCCAGCGAGAACTTACAATGGTCGGGGTGAGAAAACTAAATAAATTATCCCGCTGCTCCAAGGGACAGATAAAAGTAAGAGGAATAAAAAGAAGTCTGCGGAATTGATTTTAAGCAGAGAATGCTCCCCCAGAAAGCACTAATAAATCATAGATTTGTGGTTCAAGGACTAGCCAAATATCTCTCTTATTGGCTCTGCAATTCTTCATCTTTCTCGAGAATTTTAATCCTGATTTATTTCAATTCCTTGACACCTGAAAAATGGAGGATTTTATTTCATTTTATTAAGAGCAGACAATCGTCTAAGTTTGCTATTATTGCAAGTACTTTGGGACAGACTGAAAACGGGTCAATATTTTCAAAAACTGCAGTCCTGTATACTGTTACACATACTGTACATAATGTACGTACTAGATCAGCATACCTGTAGATACAAATTTACTTTTCTCTCTTGCACTAATTGATTAAAATATCTTTTAAAATGGCACATGATAAGATCACAATTTTTACTAATGCTTAAAGACATGTTCTCCTGCTCTTACACTTATCTACTTATCATAGAGGTTATTGTACAATCTAATTTTTTTCTTCAAAAAAGAAAAATGTGATTTACTATCATGTCCGATCGGCTCTAGGTCTCTGTCCATACATACAGGTGTATTAATGCCTTTTTAATTCCATCATTAAAGGTGAATACAAATTTAAAAGAAGCAGCCTAAATGTACACAGCAATACTGTAATTTCACAAATTGCAGTTATGCCCATCTAGCTCTGATCGCACTGACTGCCTTTACTTTTATTAAGTACTGAAAGCACATAGGCTTCAACCGTGGACCCATGGACCTACAGTGCATTTCCACAAACCGCAGTTATGCCATTCTAGCTCTCAATGTGTGCGTGCCTGCGCTGACAGACTTTCCCCTGGAGGACATTGCTACAGAGCGATTATCCAATACACACAAATGTTGTTTGTTTTTGTACAAGCATATGTGGAATACCAAATATAATTAACTGGAATCCCTTCTCATCTGAACAGCCCCAGAAAGCTCCCAAATGAATCTACATCTGACCTGAAAGGTTTTGAAGTGAGAACTAAGTTGATTGTGACCACACACGAAACAAGTTAAAGACATACATGTACATGTACAGTAGATGTGCATTGCATCACAGTTTGCTTACACCAGACTCAGTTGGAATACCAATTAATGTGTGTGCATGCATGTACAAACAGTGCACGCAGCAAAACTCATTGCCCACCTCAAAGTTACTTTGAACTACTGCAAAAGATCTATAAGAGTTGTTATGGTTCAGTTGGGAATTCATGATGATGTATTTTTCATTATGAGGTGTTTCTTCTCTTACAGTTATTTTGGTTATCTTTAAGGGATCAGAAAATTGACACTTCGCACTCCATAATTAAATGGACCAAGTCCTTCCACTTGGTCAGACTAATGTTAGTATGCTTTTGTGAAAACTGGCCATGGTGTTGAGTGATATAAGTAAGATGTGAACAGGGTACTAGGGTTTATCAGAAGCAACTAATGGGTAAGATTGATGCAGGCAATGTTGCTTCAGCTGAGTATGTTGACAGACAGTCGGTAATGGGACGACCTTCTGTCTCCACTAACTAAACCCATCCCTACTTAAAGTTTTAAGGTCCAACCATAGACGTAATGGTCCAACCCTTTAAAGATACTATGTCCCTTTTGCAGCCGACATCAAATTCTGTAGAACTTTGCAGGAATTATGTCGTGTACATGTATGTCCTATCTGTGAAATTTAAACGTTAGCAGTGATGTTGGCTGCAAAAGGGACAAAGTATCGTCAAATGACGTCACCATTTCTTTGGTAGATTAAGTGTCAGTTGAAGTCACAAGAATGTTTGTAATAATTTTGAAAATGTTCATAATAATACTAATATTCATGTAGAACCATGTTATTTCTGTTTACTACATGTATGTTACATTTATTATCAACCATTTTCAATGACAATTTACCGCTGTTTCTTTAGAATTGCACTTGCACGACAAGTGGACTTTCTCTTTAACTTCTTTCCTTAGGGGTCTGTACCTCTAGAAAGCCAGTGTCAAATACTTTGGGTCAGGCCCTACGGAAATTATTTAGTTTGTCCAAATACTCTAAATCCATGCAGGACAAATAACAAAACCTGCACTTCATCCACTAGCCTTGAAGACTGTCCCAAAGGCTTTCGAGTTCAGTAGGAAAGAGTCCCAAGTAAATATTGAAATATTTCTTAACTGAACTTGCACTATTACATACTTTTAATGAATCAAATTTTGCCAACACAATTACAAATTTAATCAAGTATTTTGGGTCAGCTGCATGAATTAGTACACAGAGCAGTATTTTTATTCAAAAGATAAACTAAGCCTTTTTGCATGGTTCTTCTATCTTTATTGTGGCAAATTACATGTATTGGTCATCTTTTAATTTAGTAATCATATTGAAGCACAAAAATGTGTCACCCCTTATTAAAATGAACTTGTACATGTATGTGGACTCTTCTCAGATAAAAAATGAATAGCACCTCCCCCAAACATACCTACTGTACATGAAGGTTCTCGCACATAATTTCCCCTTTTGTACGGGTTCTTCCAGATAGATGACTTTTAAAAGAGCCTAAAAAGAGTGCATGTATACATCCAGCCATTATCAAACATTGTTGTTGTTTATAAATAAACTCAGGTCAAATTGATTTCAACCTTGAAAGAGTAAAATTTACAGCTACATGTAGAGGAGGTACATTTATATTAATTGATATAAATACCAGCATTTTGCTTATTTTCATTTTGACATAAATTTAACCTCCACGCATCTTCCTCTCTAGTCTCTATACCATCACAGTAAAATAAAGGCATTTTGTCATTCTATTCATACAGTCGTATAAATACGTTGTCATAGCAAAGGCAAGTACATGTATGTACATGAACATGTATGACAATGAATCATCACGAGTGTGTAAGGCTCGGTGCAAATGCAGTTATAAAGAAAAAAAATAGTTTCAACTTTTCTGCAAGATTGCCCATTGCTTAATCATGCTCAGAAAGCTGTGATCCATAATGCCTGGATGGATATAAAATGTAGAAATTTCAAAACGCAAGTATATTTTTGGTGATTCTATTGTCTAGTGAAATAACTAGGATCAGGATCGTGCATAGATAAAAGAGAGATGGAGAGAGATTGGATGAATTAGCAAATTTGTGAACAATAACAATGAATCCACGTGGGCATATTCGAGAACTAGCTATTATTATTATTATCACTATCAGGAAAAAAAGGCTAGTCCTACTAAGTCATTCTTGTGTCAGTGAAGCTCACAAATGCAGTTCAGAACAGTGATATTCACAGGCACAAACATTTAAAAATAAAAGGGGAGGGTATGGACACAAGGCTAGTCCCATTCAGCCATATGAGTGCAGCAGCACTCTGTCTGTAATGCACAAAGTCCCAAGAACAGCGCTATTGTGTATTTTAAGGAAAACATGGGATGGTCTGAACACAAGGCTAGTCCCAATCAGCCATTATAATGTGAGTAATTCACTTTATAGTACATGTATATACTATATATACAACAAAATATTAAATATATACATTTAACTAAGAATATGGAAGAGTCTGGACACAATTCTAGTCCCATTAGGCCATGCTTGTGTGAGCGCAGTCCTCTCAAATTGAAAGGCTAGTCCCATAGAGCCACTCTTATATGAGCCAAGCAGCTCTCCAATGCACTAATTCCCAAGAAAATTGCAATTTATTATATACAGAAAAGAAATACAAGCAACATGGGAAGGTCTGGACACAAGGCTAGATCCATTGAGCTATTCTTCTGCTAGCGAAGCAGCTCTCCAATGCAATAGAGTCCCAAGAACAGCGCTATTCATGGGCATAGCCTCAAGCATGACATAGGAACAAAAGCCTATCCACCTGGGTCACAACTTGTATAGAAATAAGGTATTACAGCCAAACCTCTGCAGTAGGGGAAAAAAATGGGTAAAGCTGACTTTTCCCTGGCTCCTTCAGGTTTGGTTTCTTGACACAGAAACTTGCATGCTTTATTAACAGAAACCAGAACATTTTAAGAAATATTCACAACCAGTATTGTTCTTCTTCATAAATAAATTATTGAAAATGTAATCAAAAATCTGTATTTGCATAGTTTTTGTCATTCAAATTTTGTATTTACCATGATTATATTGTTTTATGGTTATATTTCTTGAAAGTGCTGAATAAATAATACAATACAATACAATACAAAAGCATACAACTTTTGTGGCAAGAAAATTTCACAAGATTAACAAATCGGTAAAGCGGACTTCTCCCTGGCCCCTGCAGTTTTGGGTCGCATTGCATTGAAAACAAAAAACTTTTGTGAGTTGTTAACAACAAGTTTTATTCTTCACTTTTCTTGTTCATAATAAAATATTGACAGGTAACTATTAAAATGTAAAACCTCAAACTTCTCCATGTTTTTCAGTTTGGTTGTTTAATTTGGTATTACAATGTAATCGTGAATATAATAAATAAAGTATTGTTGGTCTACTGCAGATCTTATAAAGGACATTTTGCTAGAAGAAACTTGCACATATTTCTTCAAAGAATTAATATATTTTCTTTCCATAATTTCACTGCATGAATACTTTTGTGAAACTGGACCACTTTCAAAATTTGCATAGGTGCTTGTACATAAGAGTTTCTTGTTTTACAGTATGAATGTGTGTACTTTACATGTAGAATGTACTTACATGTACAATGTATGCATAGATCTGAGCCTATAAATCTATTTATAAACATGTATATATCTCTAAATAGGCCCGAGTCATGTCGGGATTTTCATAAACCGGGTCCCGACGGCCTCGCACCGATCGGGACCCGGTGTCCCGAAATCAGCTCGCAGGATTTGTCACTTGCCTGTATAAAAACGCATATCATCGGTATGTCCCTTAAAAGTGACCTGTTTTATCAATCAAATAAATCAACACATGCATACCTGGGCTCAGATCGGTATATTATTCCATTTGACATTATTTTCATCCATGATTGGCGATGTTTAGTGCCATTATCGTGCCTCTAAAAGTAAAAAAACTGGGGCAAAAATAGAAAGACAACATTCGAGCCGCCATTTTGATTCATGCAGGTTGAATAAATTGGGTCAAAAAATATGAATGTTAGAATAATAAAACGGCCTTCTAAAAAGTACTTCCTTACAACATACCGATCGAATAATTTTAAAAAGACAAAATATATATTTTTTCTTTGATTTTGAACACCGCATGCTTCTTTTAAAAGCTGAAAATTACTTGGTAATCACAAGAAGTTTCGATACGGATAGCTGTTGCAAGGCAAGTTCAGACTAGTCTCGGAAAAATGCGCCAGTGCACCTCGTTAGCTGTAATCCGTGCCCAAACGAACCCAAACAAAGACGTGATCGTAACGAGAAAAAAATAATTAAAAACTACGAGAGCACAATTGGAAAGACAATATACTCAAAATTATCGTAAGCAGATACATAACTTGGAGGAAGAATACAATAGTTGTCCAAGAAAAGCCACAGAAATAGTGATAATCGAGGAGTAACTGGGTACATTTTTATCGCAAGGGGCCTTGCTGCTGCAAATACTCGAATCCTTTGTTATACTGCTTTCTACCGTAGAGGGCGGTTTTTGGTTTGCTAGCCTCGTGTTCAATTTAAACACGTGTAATTCGGAAATCGCAGCAGGGCCATTCCGATAATGATTGTACCTATAGTAACTCCTTAAATATCACTATTTCTGTGGCTTTTCTTGGACAACTATTGTATTCTCCCTCCAAGTTATGTATCTGCTTACGATAATTTTGAGTATATTGTCTTTCCAATTGTGCTCTCGTAGTTTTTAATTATTTTTTTCTCGTTACGATCACGTCTTTGTTTGGGTTCGTTTGGGCACGCATTACAGCTAATGAGGTGCACTGGCGCATTTTTCCGAGACTAGTCTGAACTTGCCTTGCAACAGCTATCCGTATCGAAACTTCTTGTGATTACCAAGTAATTCTCAGCTTTTAAAAGAAGCATGCGGTGTTCAAAATCAAAGAAAAAATATCTATTTTGTCTTTTTAAAATTATTCGATCGGTATTTTGTAAGGAAATACTTTTTAGAAAGCCGTTTTATTATTCAAACATTAACGTTTCTTTCAACCTGATTTATTAATCCTGCCGAGAGACCCGGCCAGTATAGTAGCTAGCTAGCAGCTAGCTGGCAACAACAACCCCATGGGGCGAACTGCTCTGCAACCCATATTTATATCAGCAGTTCGGATTGATTCAGGATGAGCTAGAATATGATTGGTAACAATTAAATACTTAAGTTTTAAGGTGGAATGATTTTAGTGGTGTGCAAAACTGCAATTTCTTACATATTTCATTATTTTTTTCGGAGCGTCGGTTCTCAAAAAACGAAACCGGGACCCGACGGCAACGGTCGGGTCCCGGTGTGATCGACCGTACCGACTCAAGCCTATCTCTAAATAAATATGTATATGGTCACCTACATGTACAGTACATGTACTGGTACAGTCATAAACCGGTGACAAAAAATACACATTCAGCTATGGAATTGGAAAGCTCACAAAGAACTCGGTTTAACAGAAAATAAGCGCAAGAAAAATAAAAACAATACAAAAAAATCAGGGCGATGAAATCTCTCTTGTATTAGAGAAAACCAAAATGATGTACTGTACAGTACAGACCTAAATGCATACATACATAAACCTCCACATGCAATAATCGGTAACTCGCCACAGGAAACGAAAACCTCAACTGGTATGGCCCAGCAACTATGCATAAAGGACCTTTTGGTTTGAAAGCTTTCTCTTCAAACATTGGCATACAAAGTGAAGGTCAAATGGTGTGGAGGCTTTTCTCCTGCTCACTTCCCTACCCCAAGGAACACACCAGGCAGGGTCACCAAATAATCAAAAATGAAACAAATTTTTGAGAATTTGAAGAAATGATGCATCAATGAAGAAGAAAAGTTAATGTTGGATTAGGGGAAGAAAAGGAAGAAAGATTGTGAAACTGAGGAGAACATTCAGTCAATGAGGAATGCTTTCAATATCACTCATTTGAATGAATGAATGATGTTTACTTTTTTACAATTATATGTAGATGTAGATTTATCACATTGCAATGCACATGTCTGTAGTTGATCTGTGAACATGCATGTTACTGGTACATTTTAATACGGAATAAAGTATGAATTATTTAATTGTATGATTCACTTTGTACAGGTGTTTGCATGTACATGTAAATGTAAATGCAGACCAGCTATTGTGTTGATCATAGGATTCATGAGTATTCTAAAAATAAGTTTCCTCCGTCAATGATTAAATATGAGAAAAAGGCATATTTTACAGATCGACACAGAAGTTATCATCTTGTCTTGAGGGGCTACCAAAGTTGGTACCAGGTACTGTACTAATTGTTATGCACATGTACATGTAGGCCTACGTCAGTATAGTCCTACATTACCAATGTCAAATCCAATACTTTCATTAAATTAAATTTAAAGCCTAGAGTGTATACGGTAACTGCACTCATAGATGTACAATGTAGATGTAACTTGAAGCTGTACTTATTACTTAAAAGCACTCTAACTTCATTTCAGCAAAGTAATGTAGCAAAGTAAAGAACCCCTGGATAAATTAAAACCTTTCGCCCCACATATAGAAATCCTACAGTTACACATACAATTCGCTCTAAAAACTGATCCGCAAACGGCACGCAAGCATGAAGCACTTTGCTTTTCATCCGTTTTCAAGTGATCAATCGTTGATAGAAAAGCCATGATGCAATGCATACAGACACTTCCATTTATCTAAACATGAACCCAAACTTCCCCTGGAATTGAGGGCTTACGTACCGTCCTACCTGGTACTCAGTCTTCACTGGGTGTACCCACTGATCTACAATTGACACTCAAAATTAAAGGCCTTGTCATTTCTCTGCTAGATAGACAAGTACAGTCTAGCACTTCTATTAAATTAATTTGCCCAATATCACTGATCTGTTCTGCTTGCTGTCTTTCACATTCAGTAAGAATTTCATAGCAGGTCTGCTGGAAACCTTGCAATTCTTCCGCATTACCATAAAACTTCAGACTGCCTTTAAAAAGACACAGGCTCCAGCCATTAAGTGGGCGAGCAACTTGAACAAGGTAAGATTTATGTGAATGGGAAAGGAGCTGAAGCACTTACAGGTCACATGACCTGAGGAAGAGCAGAGTACAAGTTTAATCAAAGTCTTGTTCAAACAAACCAAGGGGGTCAAAGTATAGAAATGGAGAGATATGGCTAGGGCAAGTTCTAGCTTGGCCTTGTAGGCGAGGGAGAAAAGGCATGGAAGAGGAACTTATAATGAAACAATTTTTGCTGAACACGAGGGGAAGGAACCTGGTGTACAATATACAAATCTGAAATTATTCATACAGGAGAAATTAAGAATTCCCAGAATTACATAATGATGATATTTTGTCTCAAAAACCTACACTACATTTGTACAGTACCAGTATGCATGACTGCATGAGGAAAGTACCGGTAGGGAAAAAATCCAAGAAAATGGAACGGCCTATACATACAGTATGTACATTAAAGATTATGTGACAATATCCTGGAATACAAGAATGCATAGAATGGGTTATGATTATAATAATATGATAAGCAACACCTGCAACAGACTACATGTATGTACATTGTAGTACATGTACATGTACTGTATATGAAGAAAGAAATTCAAAGTATTATGCCTGTGAACCCTGTAAAGGCTGTACATGTACATGTACATGTAGGCCTACTCAAATGAACAGATAATGTTGCCACTGTGTACCTTCTCATTTAAGTATTTACACTGTCACATGTCAAATTGACTGCCATGTGATGATGATCATTGTTATGCCATGGCATGATTTAATTTTCATCAGTAAATCAATTGAAACGAGATCAGATGTGTACTGGAAGCATACATGTACATGTGTACATTAACAAACCTTTACAAATTGTGTTGCAATAATTGTAGGGGTCCCTGAGTGCATGAGTCAAGTTCCATAATTTAAAAATCAAGGGGGGGGGGGGTCAAAGCTCAAATTTGTGGGCCTTTCTGTCTTGGGAACTTATAGACCTACATATGTGAATGTATGTTTGAGCTCTGACTATGAACACAGAATAATTTGTGCCCATCCTATGCCACCCACAATCCTCTTTCTCACCATCCATCGATCGATCGCATCACCACGTTGGGGTGATGATAATGAACGTTCATGAAATGTGATCCATCATCTTTGCCACCGTAAATCATCAATCAGTGTGAAATAACAATGCCTCTACAGCAGTCATGTATGCATGCCCTGAACATTAACATCAAACATGAATCATTTGTTCATTAATTTCTTCCCACTTGCCTGTATTTGCATTGTACGGGAAGGAAACCGGTGCAGTTTATGAATTCTGTTCAAAAGCTATTTGATTCAATCTGTTTGAATGAATTCAATGTTCAATGAAGGCATACTGTTGGGTTTACATTGGAATAGTACATTCATTGTCAGTACTCATAAGAAATGTAACCCACATGTACACAATACAATTACTATTAAACAAATTTATAAAACACACACTTGTATCTTTTTTCTTTTCTAAGAGAACAAAGATACAGTGTACAGAGATTGTAATTTGCATGCATAAAGTATTCACAAATTATTCCAAAGTTTGATGCGATGAAAATTTATATCACAACTCAACACACAGAGAACTTTTACAATTTCACACCAAATCTATTAGCTGTGAAAATTGCTGTCATTTAAAAGAAAGCAAGTTTGATGTCACCAAGGTACATGTATATGTACCTTGTACTACGTATCATGTATACAGGCCAATTACTCAACAGAAACTCATACTTCTCTATAAATACAGAGTACAGCCATGCACAGATGCAGATATTTTTTAAGTGTGAAAGTTTCACTTTCGAGATTCAAGTAGCATGCAACATGCAAGCAGGCAGGACCCTGATCCATCGTGTACATTGTAGGCCTGTATGGAATCCAAATACATTGTACATTGTAGGTCTTCACAGCTTGAATGCAAGGGGGGGGGGGGGGGGGGTAGAGACACGAGTGATCGCAATCGAAACATACAATGTCTTTACTGGGGTGGAATAAATGACCAAAGCAAAGAGCTCATTAACTGATTCCTCCTATATTTAGATCTGAAAAGGGAGTGGGGAAAAAAAAAGAAATTATTTCTTTCTTTTTGTGGAATTTATTCTCTGGGTATTAAAGTGAGTAGTCACTCGTCACTAAAGCTGTCCTCACACTCCAGAGCAGAGAGCCCCGTCTTATAAAGAGTTGTGATTAATTCATATCAATCACAAGTTTGCAGTCCACTATCTCTTATGTTGATATGTTCATACTGGTAGTTGCAATTGATAGCAATCGCAAATAAGTTGCAATTAATCTTTTTATCAGGCTTACATTATATGAATGTTTCATGTTCTTAAAAAAAATATTTTAGGACAGTTAATACACTGTACAAAATAAACATGGACATTGTTTGTAGGCCCTTCATCTACTTTTACACATTTTTGCAAACTTTACGTCCTACGGTCCTATAGTGTATGTGTACTTATGGAGCAATCTTCTTTCTTTTTCTCATTGCAGGAATACATGTACATGTACATACTGAGAAGAGAACCGTAGTCTGTACATACTGTGCATGTATAGGCCTACATGAACATGTATTTCTATCAATCTTGAGCAAAGTCAATACACTATTCAATGAAAACTTGGACAATGGACATGAACACACCTTTTAACTTGGCACTCATTCTGTTCAGCCACAAGATTTAATTGCTACAGTTTGCTATTAAACCATACTTTATAAACGATGAAAGAAGTTGAAGTGGCCATCTTCTAAGTATACGACTGCACTTTCTAGACTGAAGACACTTGCTCCATTGCATGAAAGGCACTTATTTGGATGGATGGAATGGGTTGAGATTGCCTTCGGGGCAAACTTGTTCATGCGGAATAACCACAACAGAGGCGATGAGTTTCCTATGTGATTTAAATCAATGTTAGAGGCTCCATCAATGAACATGCAGAGGTGATTTACTTTTCTTCTCCCCCCCCCCCCCCTCTCTTTTTATTATTTAAACACAGCCTTGGGAAGCTGTAGAACTACTTGTAAGATAGGCAGCTGTAGTATGCAAAACCAAACGTTGAAATCACATCAAGAATGTGTGTACAATGTACATGTACATGTACATGGACAGTATGATTAGCTCTATTAAGTGAGAATAACTCCTTCCAGTAAATCCAGTCTAAATAAAAACTCTATACGAATTTGTAGTTTGTAATTCTTCTAAAGTTATAATGTTAGTAAGGTATGCTACATGTACATGTACTGTACAGTGTACACATGTAAATACTTTATGCTGTACATGTATATCTTCGAGACTGGGATTCAACAATTCTCGTAATATCACAGGTAGTCCGGTACCTGCAGGCTACGTGTATGAGATAATAATACATGGATGAACATGTACATGTATGTAGGCCAATTATTTTTTAAACAGTAGGTCTACAAAGAAAGGACAAATTATTGTTATCGTCATGTAATTCTGTTTCTACGTCATCAATCAAATGACATTAAGGTGCATATTTAACATACATTGTAAAGTAGTAGCTCTACTGAGGAATGCATGTACATAAATGCTAATTCACTGCTTTTCACACACCAAGTTCAGTAACTTTAGGCCCTTTACTTACATTGTATAGCAACATGCATGTACATGGTACAAGTATATTGACACAGGTACATGTACGTGTACAGTGTACATGTACATGTACTGTACAAGTAAAACAATAGACTTGCATTGTGTATCGTGTCACATGGTTTATGGGCACAGATTGTAATTGCACCAAATACAATGTATACACAGGGTAAACTTGACAGTTTATTGATACATGATTACTGTGTCATGGTGTGTGTCCTGTGCAATGAAATATGAAGTTCAAAGGAAACTTTTTGACAGTTTTTTTTTCTTTTTACATTAAACTTAATCCATTTAATTATCAATTGATGAAAAATGTTTCTCCTTTCCACAATGATTTCCATTGGACTGTGGTACATAAAATAATAATTGATCTACACCGTTCCAGCACAAACACAGCTCACTACCTGTGTTTCACCATAAATATTCTACAGGACACAGGATTATGTGAAGAAGAACAAGAAAATGTGGCAGCATTGAAGGGTATGATGTACTATTTTAACCGGCATCATTGACCATGCCATATCCATAACCATTTTTCTTCCAACGCCTCCATGTATAAATATGTAGCCTTGCAGTGAATGTAAAAAATCATTACATGAATGTGGTTCTACATTTCCCCACTTAACTTATAAATATTGATTGATAATCCATACAATAAGCTATGTACAATGTGTACATGTACAGTAATGTTCCCATCAGGTGTGAAGGCACATTCTCCCAAACATAATTAGCAAGGTGGGAGGAATGACCCGGATAATTATTCTCAAGCCCGACATACATTCAAATGACAAAGAGTGGAGAGACAGACAGACCCGCACCGCCGACCATAGGTCCACACCTTGGTTATTATGCGGGACCAAACAATGCTTTTAATGAAGCCCACTGACAGTAATACCTTCTACCAATTGACATTACTTCACTCAGGTATTCCAACCCCTTCTTTTTATCCGTGATTCTGCTCAAACATCGTTGGACCGACCGACAAGAAGAATCAATAATGGATGAATAGGACCTCACTACCTCTTCATCTCTGATGAGGGGGTAGGATAAATGAATATTTAACGGGACAGGTCTTTGTATGAATAAGAAGGTATTCTTTGTGTGGCAGTTGATGGATTAGACCCCCACCCCCCCCCCCTCCATCATTCAATTCAATAGTAGACTGTTCATTGTTTTAATGTATAACCCTTTAGATATTTGAAATTTAAGTAAAGTATACATGAGCTCAATTAAAGAACCAAAAGTACATGTAGGTTACACTTTACAGTACAATCCCACAAAATAAATCTGGCTGGGTTTTAACTTTACAAAGCACAAGTTCATTTGATTTTGTACTCTGAAAAACAATACACTGTAAAGAAGACCTACAGTACCTGTACTAAAAAATATATATTAAAAACAAAGCTGGCTTTACTCTAGAACTGCAATGTCAATTGTTAGACTTGTAAACAGCTAAAATATGTACACGTACTGTAGTACAAGAACAGTCAAATGTAGCTAAACAAAAAAGTAGATAAAATATACATGTAAGATGTCTTTTCAGATGCTATTAATTTCTATCCAGTCAAGTTAGTTCGAACTTTGAAGTCACATCACTCAGATTTGAGCAATCTATCTAATATGAAAGGATCTACAGTTTTTTCTACACAATAACATGTAATGATGTACACTGTAGATAGCGCTGATGTACAGTAGTTGTACAGTGTCCTGTACAATGTAAGCTCAAGCTCAACCCCTCTGAATAATCTCAACTACAAGTAATGTCAGTTTTCTCAAGAAAATAGCATTAACATTAGGCCTATTCATGATTCATGACTTATCCAAACTTTGGAAATATTGTTTGAAAATCAATTTCTACATTATACATGTACATCATTTACTATCAAAATTGTTTATGTCACTTCAAGATAATTTCCCTAAAACTTCCCAAAAAATTAAAAATATGACAGTGTAAAGTTCACTCAGATGGAATTTTGACAAAAGACAGTGGATGGAGTATCAAAACATTCAGTACAACTACAAGTGTACAAAATGTAGATGAGTCTTTATCCAGCTACCAAATGGGTTAGTTTTCATTCAAATTTTCACATTCCTACCAATTTCACTGTTTCATTTCAAGTTTTTTTCAACTGAAATTTGCATTGAATACGGGTATACTATATATTCCACATTTATACCTGCACTGCAGCATTATTATAAGCTTATATGCATAGAGTCGAATACGTAAAGGTTAAAACATCTAACTGTCCTATCTGATTTGGTTTAACTAAACCAAGCTGGCCTGGCTGGACACACCCCTCCCCAAATTCAAACTAAATAAATCAGCATATCCTACATTATTGTCACTTTCTCACCCTGCATTATATTATTTCTATCATTCTCAAATGCAAGCTGTATTTTCGGGCCTTGTACATAATAGCAAACAGTTATTTCCCCAAGGAGAAAATGTCTTGATTTTCTTCACATTTTATCTGTATCGGTAAGTATATTTGTAGTATGTAACCAATAAAGAAAATCACTAACTGTAGCTCATGTATACCACAACAACATTTTGTATCACATTATTCACATTCAACACATAATTTAATCCAAGGTGTCTTTGATTAATTGATTTGATAACATGATTTGATAACATAAATTTCTCAGTTGTTTTCCCTATCAGTATCACTCTAATATCCATGTACAGCTGAGCATAAAATTGCAATTTAAAAAAGAAGGAAAAAATATCTCTTAACTTGAAATACATCGAGTAGATACAAAAGCAGGGAATTGGACAGTGACAGTGTCTCCTGGACTGGCAAGTTTGCTGGCATCCCATTTGAAAAATGTTTGATTTTGCAAAATGAGCGGGATATCGGCAAACATATTATTATGTGACCTTCTAGGCCTCTAGTCCTCTACTACAATATTTTGGCATAACTATATAACAAATATTTCAAGTCCTATATTACTATTATTAGTATATGCTAATCTGACAATCCATAATTTTTCTTGAACCTTGTTGAAGTTGTGTATGATTTTATGAACTAGATCTAGGTCGAAAGAAACTACATTCAAATCCAACTTCCAAGACAACAAAATTATAATATTTATAATTCATATCAAAAAAATAATACAGAAAAAATTGTTGATGACTTCCAGTGGCATCCAAGATAATTTTTTGGAAATAAATCAATGAATTAGGGCATCATGAAGATCTAGATCTGCACTCGTCATTCACACAGTAAACACTCATACTCGGGCATCAGTATAGCAGAACTTCAATGGCAATATGCAATGCCATGCAGCGGCTGAACTAGGGGCATACTCACATGTGCACTAAGGCACGTCGAATGACATCTTGCTGAAATCGTATTTCCATCGCCAAAAATTGGCATTAAGAATGTCACTGTCCATAATAATGATAATTGATAAGTAGTTCTGTGTTGCATATTTTCCTCGATGAATCCCGTTCATCAAATTGGCCGATTTGGCCTAAAAATCCTCTGAGATATATTCCATTCCTGGCAAAAGATATCGACACATCGCTGGTACAGCACGCGTAAACGTAATTGTAATGTAATTCATGTACACAATACGACCATGTATATAATATGCATATAGCGCTAGCACGGTACAGTACGATACGGTGGTGGATATTATCTGGCTTCATTCAGCTAGAGCTTTCATAGCTCGGCGCGGCTCATGCATCTAGCGGTTTACCTTTGGACGACTCCATTATAAAATAGGGTACATATCAATATCAATTTGTAATTATACTTTATTTAAGTGATATTAGAATTGAATTATAACTAAAATGACATGATTTTATGTTTGTAAAATATATTTACTAAGGATGAATATATATCATATTGTTTTAATTCACCTAATGGTTGACTATTCATCTTTCCCCCCTAAAAGGAATCGATTCGTCAAAATAATCGGATTGCGTTTTAGGTCCGAACGAAACGGTGGATTCCTTCGTATGAAGACAGGTGAATAGAGCTGTCTTTAATCCTCTTTTCTTTTTCTACCGCAGAAACTTCTTTCACAGCCGCAGTCCGAAGCACATCCTTTCATATGTTAACCAGAGAATAAACTGTAAATCCACAAAGAATTCCATCGAGCTTTGTGTTCCTTTTATTTCGCAATGCAAAGCCAAAGCTCCTTGCTTAGATCCTTTAATAATGCATCGAAAGATTGAATACTGATATATATCTATTCTATAGGATATTAGCTAGCGAAAAAGCGCGCTTTTCTTTTCAATTGATACAAGAGATACATTAGGTATAGGATATAAGTAGGAGGAAATATAGTTCTGCGATCCATGTAGAGCACTGGCTGGGCATATATCATCTTCTGCAATGGATTTGCTAGACTCCCCAGATTCTTTTGGATCATTTTGTCTTATTTTTCTGCATCAATAGAAAATCAATCAAGGAACGAAGTTCATTTAATTACCCAATTCCCAATTCCTCAGTGTATAACTGAAAGCGAATGACATCTTCAGAGATGGGGAGATTATTTGGTCCTTTTATGTTCGGCGGACAAAATCTTTAATCCGATAAGCAAATACAACACATTTGCGACCTCCCTCCGGATATTGTATTTGAACAATTGGTAAGTCCAGCAGTTGGATAAGAAATGCAGATCAGTTGTAGAGATAGGTAGAGAGGGAGTAGAATTAACACACTCCCGTTTTCATGTATTTTATTGCTGTTCTTCAACTTATAGTAAAATTCTTGCTTTCGCCCTTTTCAGTTGTGTTGAAAATACAATGGCTTTGCTCAAGAATAATGCGAAATAATTTATGGTGAATTTACGTCACAGAAATTGATTACACCGCCTGTTTAAAGAAAAAAATGGGGGCGGGGAGGGAAGGCGGAGAGGGGGGGAGGTTAAATTACCCTTGCTTCTATTTCCTTTCTTTCTCCCCCCTCCCCCCCCCTCCTTCCTTATCCTTTTAGCGTGGATGGGGAGGATGGCGGAGATAGGATGGGAACTAAATGCTGCCCCGGCCCCAGCACCCCTCTTTCCACTGCCTGACAAAACCAGTTCAAGTTGACTTCAGTCATTCGGCCACAGTGTGATTTATCAGGATGGTAATGAACTTTCTAATGATATTACATTTTGAAGAAACAGACAAACGATAAATGTGCATGTTTGGATAATTGATAGTTGCATTTAGCTTGAACTTTGTATTTATAACTTTCTTATTATTGGTCCGATTTATTTCAAACTTTCGCCACTACTTTTCTCTTACTATCTACTTTCATTCAAATGAAATTACTTAAAGGGGCAAATTGCCATTTAATGATCCATTCATTGTGAATATTATAGCCTATATTTAAATAACGACATCCTTGTGAAGTTTTACCCGTACTTTGGTTTTCCTCTTCTCAGGGACATTATGTAGAGCTATGCTGACTTCAGAATCTTATACACAGACCAAAACTACGGCAAAAATTCACCTGGAAATTACTAAAATGATTTAAAGGGAATATAGCTAAATGCATCCCATGACATTCGAAGCAGTTCAAGTAATTCTTTATTTCCATCACCAAACAGTTACCATTCGGTACATAAGCAATTGATGTATATTTAATATCGCTCTAATATTCAATACACTTTGCAATATTATTGTATTGATAGAAATTATTAGACAATATATTTATTCCAATATTCAGTATTTACAGTAGATATTAATGTACCATATTTAGTTTCCCTTCTTAAGTGTCGGCCTGCAACTTGGTTCTACCATGCATGCATATATACTTTGCAAATATGATGATGGGTGTAAAGACTTAAAAGGAGGGGAGTGTGTTTGATAAGCCAAACAGCCACAAAGTCTTATTGGATTTAAAAAGACAAATGGCGTAAAACATGCACGCCGCTGATGTATTTGATAAATTCCTAGTATAATATAACTGGCAAAAATTCAAGTAGTACCTCGATCAAATATGGTCTGTTCGCTGAATTTCAGCTGATCGGAGACAAAATATGTTTCGCATGTTTCGAATCGGAATACGCATCAGCTTGTACACGTTATAGCTTAGCTATTTGTATTTTTTGTTTAAATCATTGTCTAATTTTCTTAAATCATAGGAAAAGCAAGAGGCGAATTAAAGGGGAGGGGTGTGGAGGGTGGGAAGGGGTGGGGCTGAGCCGGGGAAAAAATGTTGTAAGGATAGATGAGGTGCAGAATGAAGTAA